>JAGTTH010006656.1:0-114305 GCA_022606485.1 Agraylea sexmaculata | reverse complement strand
GCTTGTCCAAAGTCATCTCCAACTCGAGTTCTCCAGGACTGAGTAAAAAGTCCTTGCGTACAACTGTGCAAGGCTGATTGCCTTGCTTGCTGGGAGCATATTGAACCTTCCTTATCCCCAGGGCTACTGTACTCCTGAAACAAGTCTCGGCTTTTTATCCACTTTCACCTCACCCTTTCTACTTCCAACGATCGTATGTAATAATAACTTTATCGACAATAACAATCGACTTTCACAACATCGTGTTTCGTGTATCAAATATTCACAATTATTTACCTTCTATGAGAGCGGTCTATTTCGCTGTCGCCAACGAATATCTTTACATAATATTGAACTCCACAAGGTTCACCCTCGTCTTCGACTCCTTGCTGAAGGGTGACAGATCCAGGAGCACCAGCCGGAAGTTGAAACGTGAACGGGAAGGCATTCGGACCAAGCTTCTTTAGCAAACGTTCCTGAATAATATAACAAATATTAAATAAATCCACCATATTACTCAATATACATATCGCCTGTTCCAGCGTATAATATCGCAAGTGCAAAAAAAACTGTGTGCTCTTAAGTCTTTATGGAACTGAGCCACATATTCAATCTGGTAAAACTGCCTGGCACGTGTCACTCGGTTTAATTAGTATTTATAACATATAACAGTTTACGATTAAATACCTTCTATTGACAGAGACATGAAATGTGTTATAGATAATGGATGAATCTACATTAGTTACCAATCAAATAGGACTATTTTACCATATCGAAAAAGTCCCACTTAATAGGTTAAATAATGATTGAAAACCAACATTTTTTGACGTTTCATACATGAAATATGTGGCTCATTTCCATAAAGACTTAAGAGCACACAGATTTTTTTTTGCACTTACGATTTTATACGCTGGAGCAGGCGATATATTTAATTATAACTAACTTGCAACTTAGTCAGGTTGGAGTTTTTTTTCTCAACAACGGGGAATATTTGTTCCGAGGCCAAGAATAGCTCCTTGTGGAAGTTGAGTCCCATCACTTCATCTTCTTCACGTCCATACCTGAATGTGCATACAACTTGGCCAAACACCTTCCTGCCCTTGGTGTACTCTTCGTCCAACAGAACCACTCCATCTATTTAAATATACACGAACATATTATTGATTTATCAAGATGTACACTTTATAAAATCCCAGCTCTATTTCTATAGGAGGAACTTGCAAATTGATACGTTTACTCGGCAATCGTTGAGAAAGTAACTCGTTTGGAATTCCATCACTCGTCTAACATTACTAACAACGTCCTGAAACTAAATATCTACTCTTGAACTATACACATTTGTGGTCTTAATAAAATAAACCACATATTTATATTAAATATAAAAAATAAATTAGCATATTGCATATCTATTACATACAGGTAAATAAAGAGCAATACTGCAGTTAAAATATTCCTTGTGTGATATTTATATAATTATTTTAATACTTGCCGATGGGCTCAACCGCTGATATATAATCAATGAAATCCCGTTTTCCTAAATAGAGTGTTAGTTTTCCATTGGGGGCACATTTCTTGAACACTTTGAAATTGTACACCATTTTGTTATTGTAATGATCGAGTGTTTACTGAAAGATGTGCGAGTACTGCGGTGAAAATGGTGTGAGCCCCCTTTATAAGGGTTTATTACTTGTGGGGCTTCACAAATGCGGTCGCAAATTCTTAATCCTGTTAAAATATTTTCCTTCTAGCATCTTCATGACCTTTTGTATATTTGCTCGAACTGGTGAGCGAAAGAGTAGACCTTTTTATTTCGACAGTTCGATTGTTTGCTTACAAAACAAACGTTTTCTGTTTCCATGAGTAACAAACCTAGCGGAAATAGCTCTAATATTATGACGTTTATGTATTTTATCTTTGAAAAAAATATTAACTTTGATGTTATAATTTTGTGTAAATTATGAACATTTTATTGTATATAATAACCATATTTTTTATTCAGCTTAATAGCTCAGGGGATAAGGCGCATGGCTACAAATACTGTGTTCATGGGTTCAAATCCCGCTCAAGTGAAAAAAATATATTTGATCTGATATTACGACTGGAAGATCGGGAATAATATTAATAAAATCCCGACCGATCGTCTTGTTCCAGGTTTACTCTGGTTGCCGGGATTGTAAGGTAAATACTGAGGCAATTATTAAATCGAGTAGAACTGTATAACTAGTAATAGTTAAGATCACCGTTAGACAACTAATACCAAAAACCAAAATTTGTAAAGACCTTCCCAAAAAACCGCTCAAGGCTTAAAATAAAACATCCTAAATACCGATCTTTTGATTTCATACTCCTAAAACTAAAAAAAACTCAAAATCGTTTATTAAATTAATGTTATACATACATTGTTGTTTAATTTATCATATTTTTTGTAAATAGATTTTTGTATTTCTTTGACATTCTAGCATTAATAATTCAATTATAGTTTTATTAGTCATACTTTTAAATATATTCCTACATATATTTATATGTACGGGCACTTTTTAACGTAAAAGGTTAAGAAGTAATAAAAATATAGATAGGTACATTATGTGCATATTATTATTTCCTCAAAATTGGTCTCGATTTAAAATTTTACATAGGACAATTTTAAAATTAAATTGTATTACTAATATAAAAAATTATTAATTAAAAATAAATTAATTTCATTTGTTTTTTTATGGAAGTTAGATGATCAATGATTTCTTAAAGCATTACTTTTCCAGCAAACGCAGTGACTATTTTTAAATAAGGGGAGTGGTGTCGAATCAAATTGCGTACGTTTCAATTCTTCGGAATGAATCAATAGTTTGTGGCGGTCAAGCGAAGGCTTTGTGTGTGGAAGCCTCGTTGTTTGCCACAAATAATCCTACGGAAAACTGCCAAATTACCAAATAGAAGGGCTTCTCTTACTATTTTCTAATCCCTTGTTGTTTATCACCTTGGTAGTGACAAATTTGACAACATTTCCTAACATAATAATTAATCTCTCAGCGTCACATATCAGCTGACTTATCAATGAGAATTCTACACTTCTTAATTGGATTTATTATATAATATAAATAAACATAGAACGCAACATTATTAGCAGAATATTTATCTCTCTTCATAAGGCAAAAAAATAATTATTTTATTGTAAATAAAAGGTAACAAAAAATTACATATGTATATATAGCACGATCTTAAATTTGATTGCTTATTTAGCAATGAACTTTTATCTATAGAAGCGCCATGCAATATTGCATCGTCCATTCGAATATTCCCAGTGACGAATACATGTACACGCAATAAAATTTGAATTATCGAGACGGCGAGGCGATAGAAGCAGCGCCCTTAAGCGGCAGACACACGAAACCTTTGGTGCTACATCTCATCTGTGCCTGCTATGGTTTTAATGTCTTTACAAGTATTATTGGCATCTCTATATCTATTAATAATATAATATAAGCTCAGTACTTGTTTAGTTTCTCATAATTAAAAGTAATTATTCATTGAATAGACATTTTATAGATCTTTTCACATTCGCGCCGTTTCAATTCAAATTATTTTAATCATACGAAGCTTGTACATAATTAATCGCGTTATTTCATCGGAAAACGGGTGTATGTACTAATTATAAAACATTTTCAATGATATTCTTGTTAAATCAGCGAAATATTTTTATTTGTATGTGTTATCGTGTCGTCATTTCACGTAGTGACGCGGTGTCTTCGTCACGTATTGATTGGGTGGACTTTGCCAGCTTAGCAAGTATGTACATTATTGATTTGTAACTTATTTACCACGATTACTATACTGATAGAATTATATTGCAGGTGAAGTATGCAAACAACCTTACAAGTGCTTTCACAAACACGAGCATGTCAATGTGCTTGCTTACTCAACAGGTCAACCAAGGAAACGGAAAACCTACTTTCCATCACCTCACTTGAATATGTGGTGAAAATCATCCAAATGACAATAAATAGCCTTTAATATTTAAGACCATACAATGTAAAAATGATGATCACACAAGTGAATGGTCAATCGAGATTATAAATAATAATATTTGTTGTTTTATTTGATAATAAATAAACAAATTTTAAGTGATATTATATAATATTACTTCATATGTGTCATACACATTATTATTAAATTAAGAGAATACAAATTCTTCGAAATGAACGCAAATTCTAATTCCTAACTAACTTCATTGGCCGACGTTGAATCTAACATAACGAACCGACAAATTTAATTAATTTTCTTACTCAAACATACACTATATGCCAATTTTATTTACTCGAATTATTTATGTTTTTGTTATTTTAAAACGCCCGCTGTGTGGCATACGTACATATAATAAATACCTGATGTATACCTGTGTTTGTTACGAAAGTACCGGTTCATCATTCCCCTCCTTTTCTTCTTGCCTCAAACTGTCAGTCGTTTAGATGACGTCGATTGACTCTTTGTATTCTTAAATCTATAAGTTGTGTTTGAAAATTACATATTCCTCAAAAGATGGCCGCGGAGGAGACTCCTAATCCAGGTAGGTTTATTTTCTAGAAGTGATACACTCTTTTTACTTCAATTGCATTTTGTAAAAAACTTTTATTTACTTTTTGGTTTAAAAACTTTCAGTGGAAACCCGTGAAGATATACCACTGAGACCGAATGATTCATCGAAGTTTAGTCGACATTTTGGTGGTATTCGGCTAATTGTTGCCTCATTTGCTGCTTTGTCTATTGCCGTTACTATTGCTTTGGCCACACAAATATACTATGGAGATTTTGAGGTAAGTGTTAAAAATATTGATATTTATTATATTAACTCATCATTAATACATAATTTATAGATTGTACCACATGGATCAGTAGCCACTGATAGCAGAGAATGTTCAGAAATAGGCACAAATATATTAAAAGCTGGAGGAAACGCAGTGGATGCTTCAATTGCTGCCACCTTTTGTCTTTCAATTGTCAATCCTCACACAACAGGATTAGATGCGTAAGTTATTAACTTAACTTCTTATAAAGTACCCTATTTTTCATTAAAATTTCTCTTTTAGTGGTGGTGCAATTATGCTATATGATTACCGTCGGTCACGTTCAATTGATATTGTACCTGCTCCACCAATTGTAGTTGACTTTTCAGAATCACTGAGGTTTAATAATACTCCACAATTAATAAAGGGTCTTGCATTTGTCCATGATAAGTTTGGCAAACTTCCTTGGAATTATCTTATTCAGCCTTCAATTGATCTGGCAAGGTATACACAGAAATATTTTTCTCCCATACCTAATTCATTAGTCTCATATTTTTTATTGAACTATTTACAGCTCTGGTTGGAGTGTGCCTAGCTCATTAGTTGCTGCTGTTCAAAGTGTTGGAGCACAAGAATTGTTTCCATCATTAGAACCTGGTCGTACAATTTCCACACCATCTTTAGCTAAATATCTAAAAGTTATTGCAAATACAAGCACTTCGGGTAGGTTACTCATCGGAATGAACTCAAAGAACTTTGCTGAAAAATGTGATTGAATATTATTACAGAGTTATATCCTACCGTCGATGAATCCGGAATCTTCACAAGTGTTGCACTTAGTTTTGATATTGGCGACTTTACAATATATACCCCCTCCGAAACAGTATCTTCTATTTTAGAAAAGATATTGAAAAGCACATTTAAAATTAATCAGACCACAGAAACTTATAATAGCCCTGAAATGGTATCTAGGTGAAAATAATAATGGTTTGGCTAATACTATCCTCACACATATTTATTACATTCAAACATATTTCAGGCGTGCTTTCAATTTAAAAACATACCTAAAAAGTACATTCTCATTTGGACCAGCATCAAGTGTGGCAGTAATCGATAAGGATGACTTTTATGTCTCATTGATAAGGTTTTTTTAAATACAAATTTACATCGTAAGATATTTTGGAATGCTCCATACATGTTTTTTTTAGTGGATTACATGTTCTTTTGGGATCTCAACAACTTTCACCCAATGGATATATAGTAAATGAACCTCCTCCTATACCATCATCTCAAGCAAATACTTTTGTACCTCTCATTATGACTCAACAATATGTATGTGGTAAGTTTACTATAATATTATTAATGTTTTTAGTCATACTCATATTATTATTATTTGATATTATTTTAGGACAAAGAGTAGTTTTAAGTTGTGGTGAAGTTGTTGGTGCGAGTCAAGTTATCGGTAATTTGATTGTTGGTGATCATAAAACACCAAATTCATTTGTATCATCTTTGGAAAACCCAAGAGTTAGAATTCTAAGTGTACCAAACATAGCGTTTGAAAGTATGTCCTTATTTTCTCATATTTGTATAAATTAAAATCTTTACCAGGTTTTAATAAAGATAAAATGTATTTCAGAGAGTCATACACCTAAATTTTCTCCTGCTGTGCTTGAAACATTAGGAGCACTCGGTCCGCTGACAATCGCTCCAGAACCATATCCCACTTGTAATGCCGTTCAGCAAATAGGAGATGCTCTTTCCTCTCATTCTGATAGCAGAGGTGGTGGCATCGCTTCCAGATTCTAAACTTACTTAGCTTATTAGCACTGAACAAATTATATAAATTGTTGTACTTTCTAATCTTGCACTGTGATACTAATTATTTTAATATTTATTGAAAATTTAATAAAAATAAAATATTTAAAAAAAAACTGGAATTTTTTTCTCAATCCTTACTGTTTAGTTTTCAATATTCAACAGTCAATCAAGGTGAATACTTTCACATTTGTCACTGTTCGTATATTTTTATATGCTTCATAAAATATTGACGTTTTGTACAATTTTGTATTATGGCAGCACTGATTCGTGGTTGTCATTGAACGATCAAAAAAGGAGAGAAAGGATTTAAGTTTATTGCACAAATATTTGTATGTCAGATGTTATTGTTAATGTTTATATACTGCTGCTGTTAGTTCTCGTTATTCTAGTCCTTTTATTGTGTTTCCTTATAACTTTTATGACCTCGCAACATGCCAATTATTTCAAAAGGTATGCTAATAATATATTGACTATCTTAAATATTATTAAATCAATTATGGGCTTATAAATCATTCTCCATACCTATAACATTCTACTAAATCAAATTAATATTTCAACATTTACATATAAGACACTCAAAGAAATAAATAATTTCCTCGGTGCCTGCTCTAATATAATATTTATATTGTAGACAAGTAACTGGTGTTGGTATTGAAGCTCATCCTGTTTGGCCAGCACTTGTAATTAAATGTCAAGAGGAAGCTCAGCTACTTCATTCTGACCAATCCACAATACTTAGTGAATCACGGGTATAAATTACCAAATAATAATTAAAACTTATATTATAAATAATAACCAATATTTTTTATACCGCTTCATAATATTTAATAAAATAATAAAGTATTCTGCCTATACATGTATAATATTTTAGGAATCAGAAAAAATAATAAAACTAACATGCTTAACTTCATCCACTGACTGTGCAGCTCTTGCCCGTAAAATTGTTAATGAATGCCCACTAATTCATCCATCCAAAATACATGAAATAGAACAAATTATTAATTATTTAAAGAACAGAAACCTGAAATCAAGTGAGACTTAATTAAAATTAATTTATTTGTATGGTAATATGAAAACTTATTACACATTTATTAGCTACTCGCCTAACAAAAAGTGCTCTACCTTCGGGTAACACTAAAATGACCAAAGTCAATGGAGCCGAATCTGCTATTGCCAACATTATGATGGTCGATCAATATATCGAATTACTTTATGAAGATATCCAAGATAAAATCAAAGGTTCCGCATTAATATTACAACTTGCAAGAAACCCTGACAATCTAATTGAATTGTCTAAGAATGGTAGCTCAATGAGTCATAAATATACATTACCAGTTATATTAATATTAATAATAAAATATTTATTTTCAGAGGCATTATTAAGTGCTTTGTCACGTGTTCTTCGTGAAGAATGGAAAAGAAGCATTGAACTAAGCACAAACATTGTTTTTACTTTTTTCTCCTTCTCTACGTATAATGAGTTTCACCCGATAATCCTGCAGTATAAAATAGGATCTTTGTGTATGGATGTTATTGATTATGAGCTTAAACGTTTTGATCAATGGAAAGATAATATTGATGGCAAAAATAATAAAGTTAATACACCTGAAAAAGTAAGTACATACTTATGAATATATCAAAATAAATAGTTTTTGTATCTAGTTAAGTTTATTAAAATATCTTTTTCTTAAATAGAGTGATCCACCTAAAAGTCGTATCCCTGAACCCAAACGGAGACCAAAATCGGGCACCTGGGCAGTTAGCGATATTAGTGTTATGGGTAGAAGTTCAAGATCGTTGAATAGCAGCTACCATGAAGACCTTTGCAATATTGTTGATCCAGCTAAAGCTGATGAAGAACAATTGAAACGCAAACTAAAGGCATTGACGAAAAGACAGGAACAACTTTTGAGAGTAGCTTTTTATCTTCTATTGAATATAGCTGATAATATCAAAGTTGAAGAGAAAATGCACAAGAAGAACATTGTCAGCCTTTTAGTTGGAGCTTTACAAAGACATTCTAATACAGATTTATCCATCCTCATTGTTTCATTCTTGTTAAAATTATCTGTATATAAAGAAAACAAAGATTCAATGATAAGCGTCGGTCTGATTGATCGTTTACCTAAACTCTTAGATCAAGCTGCACATAGTGCTGACCTTACAAATGTAACTTTACGTTTAATTTTCAACCTTACTTTTGATACAAAACTGCGTACACGTTTAGTCAAAATAGGACTTTTGCCTCAACTTATATCTTTCATAAGTAAGTTTAAACATTTGCTTGGCCAACTTGTTGAATGAATGCTAAAAATTATATTTTTCAGGTGACGATAAACAAACATCTATTATAACCAAAGTTCTGTATCATCTAAGTATGGATGATAGAGTAAAAGCGATATTTGCTCATACTGATTGCGCAATATTGGTAAAAATTAATACAATATCATTGTTTATTAATCTCAATTTATGAATATTATTAAATTTTTTAAGGTTATTGATATGCTTCTTGTGAGCCGCGGGGAAGAAGGTGCCATTTTAGTCGCATTAGCTGTTAATTTGGCTCTCCATCCTCGATGTGCACAGTTAATGGCTGGATCTGGAAGACTCGCTGCATTGGCTGCAAGAGCATTTAGATCTACTGATCTAATGCTTATTAAACTTGTGAGAAATCTATCACAACATCCAGAAAACTCAAATTTATTTGTGGTAATAATTTTATTTTTAAACAAACATGTATTATTTATAATAAATTTTGATTCATTTTTTTAGGAATTTGTTGGAGATATTGCTAATGTTGTTACTGCTAATAATTGGATAGATGAAGCATTTGTTGTGGAATGCTTAGGAATTTTAGGGAACATTCTTCAGCCAGACCTTGATATTTTGGCAATAGTTCGACAATATAACCTTATCGAATTTCTCATGAAAATGTTAAACCCAGGTAACTTATTAATATTAAATATTACTTATTTCAAAAATCATTTATTATTCATTAATTTATAGAAAGTGGAGCCAGTGATGAAATAGTTCTGGGTGCAGTTGTGGTATGTGGAGCAATTGCCTGTGAAGAAGCAGGTGCAGCAGCTCTGTGTGCCGGTGGAGATAATGGTGCACCCCATTTACTCGTACGCCTTTTGAGAGCCAGACAAGAGGATGATGATCTAGTTTTACAAGTTGTATATGCCTTCAGACAATTACTCCGCCATGCTTCTTCTGCAGCATACCTAATAAACAATACTGGTAAATAAAATCTTTCCTTTCAAAATCAATCTACAATTAATTAGTTTTATAATATTTTTGTATTAAATTACAGAAGCACCTGCGTATTTGATAGACCTTATGCTGGATAAAAATGTAGAAATTAGAAAATTGTGCGAATCATGCCTCGATGTCATAACACAAACTAATTCCGACTGGGCTGTCAGAATCAAAGTATGTAATCAGTAAAAAAATGTGTGTATTTCACAATGTGACTTTTTAATATGTGTTTTAAAATGACAGGTTGAACGATTCCGATGCCACAATGCGCAGTGGCTAAGCGTAATTGAAGAACTGGCAGGTGCAGGCGGCAATGGCGGAACAGCTGGTGAAAATGAGTTATCCGATCCAGATCTTCCTCCATATCTTTCATCAGACTACCTCACCAATCACAATATATTTCCATCAGGTAAACCAATTTATAACTACATAAAATATGACTACTATATCTAAGATTAAAATGTTGAAGATTATGGATATATTTTTAATTAATTACAGTACAAAGCATTGAAGAAGTTCATTAAATTCTTCATTTAAGGTAATTTCAATAAAATACTGAGTGAAAGCACAGTGTGTGTAAATCCATAATCCTGTTTTTAAGTGTCACTAAAATGTGTTTTGTATGTCAATTAATAAGTCATCAGCTAGATTAATATTATTAAAATAGCAATTTAGCGCTTTTTATTGTCAATTGTGTCGATTAATATGTGACATTAATATAATTTTCAACATTCTAATAATCCATACGATTGTTTATCGAAGTATCAAAAATCATTTATAATTATTATTTTATTTTCAGGATCTCAGATGTCGTTAAATGCCACCGATGATTCTGATAGCCTAATCGATGGAGAAATCTGTGATGATAACATTAAATCTCACAACAGGTACGACATTCTCTTAAACCACACAGAAACATAAATACTTTTAACTTTTTCTTATTTGTTTTCAGGGCAAATCGGCAGCAAGTAGATATAGATTTTGCAATCATGGGAAAGTCAAGCTTGTTAACCAAGTCTTTAAGCTCCGTCGATAACGATTCCATAATGGCTATGGAGTTCCCTCTGCAAGATTAGTCAACATTTGTTTCTGATACACCGTGTGATATTTTCTAGTCAAAATTAGTTAGAATTAAAGCATTGTGAAACAAACAAAAATGCACAGCTTGTTATAAATCAATGTAGCAACTCTAAAGCATACATTATACAAAAAAATATTAACTTAACAATTAAACCGTAGTTTTAGTTTTTTTTTTGTATTCTAGCTTAATCGGCTTTATATGTGACTATATCATTATATAAATTTATGTAGCATTATAAAAAGTACAATATGTTTATTTTATCACAATTCAAATTTTAATAAAGCACCGAGAAATATACCATAGTTTTTCATTTTAAATAAAAGCGGAATGCCATGCTTCACAATCTAAGGACATTAATTTGCGTAGTGAAGAGTGCAGCAGACAGTATTACTTCCAATTAGCCGACCCTGTCTTAATTTAAAAATGCATAATAAAACAAAGTTCTAATATGACAAAGTCATTCTATTTTATAAACTTAAGAAGAGTTGTAAAAATACATAAAGCTCAATCCACTTCAAACTGTTATTGCATAAAAAAAGTAATTTTTGGTAGAAAAATAACACTGTTGCCATTAAGTTTAGTTATGGAGAAAGAAAAATAAATATGTATGTAGGTAATATCAATTATTCACACCCTCAGTTTCCAAATTGGATTGATTCTTTTTAAAAAACTTCAACACCAAATCTGTATATTTCCCAGATGTCTTATTACTTCTAACCCTTTGTTCGGTACATTGAGCACATCCATCGAGAGTGCATGTGTCTCCTTTTGCATGTCGCACCATGTCCACAACAAGTCTGTAGATAAATGAATGCCTACAACCAAAAAATATTGTTAAAACATTGGTAAGAATTTACTATATATCTCTCATAACCTAGTGGCAGGTTTGCAGGTATCCATATGATCCAACGGTAGCATATAAAAAGGCCCAACACCTGCATCTGCTGAAGATGGTGGAACCAAGAACATTGTAGGACTTATTCCGGTTGTTAATATTTTTGTTGGTTTACCCTCTGCGACACAAACACATGGCCAATTCCCAGCAAGCCATCTTTTATGTAATGTTTCCAAAGTCGCACTATCTACATTTTTAAAATAATATTATGTAGTAACAAATTTTTAAATAATTTTCCAACAATAACAAACTTCAGTATGTCAGTTGAGGAGAACTTGTTAACAGTTAAAGTGTCTAGGATAAAGTTATCAATAATATTAACTTTTATCTAAAAATTAACATACATAGACTCATTTCCCTTCACTTGAATCTGTGAAGATGACTAACTTAATTTTTTTCAAAGATATTTAGACAATTCAATTTGTATTTTGTACCTTCTCTCAGATCTTGAATTTCTCTAGATGGCCATAGAAGAATACGAACAACTTTACTTCCATGATGAGGAGTTGAAAAAAATAAAACTCCTTTAGTTTGGTTTGCTATGTCATGTTCTTTATCACTTGTTGATTCTAATGCTAAAATCATAGCTTATTAGAGTCTTATTGATCAAACAAAGATTAAAGTACATAAATAAAACAGACAATTAACTAAAATTTGCTTAACGACTAGTCCACCCATTGAATGAGCTATCCACACAATCGGTCGAGTTCCAACTCCAGCTTCTCGAAGTGCAGCAGTTATTCTATTAGCTCGACTAATCAAGCCATCATTTTTCATAGCCGATTCACAAGGTTCTCCCCACTCTGTCACAACAGTATCATAACTCACACCTAACACTCTACAAAATAAAATATAGTTGAAAATAAGTACCAAATATCAAACATAATAAAATAATTATAAGGACCTTATATTGGGACAATCTTTTGGTAACCAATCTCTAGGCCAACATCTGGTATATTCACTTAATTCTTTTTTTTCTAGTTCAGCTAATCCTTTAACATTCCTGAAAATAAAGCATCATAGATTTCAATTTGAGCATAAATAAATAACAACTATTTAAGTACCTTTGGTAAAATGATTTGAGTATTGGGTCTCTTAGAGCCGTTTCAGGTATATCACGTAGAATAATTTCAAAATCATCCGTTTCTATAAGAATTTTGCAGATTTTTAATACCAAAAAATTATTTGGAAAATTGAATTACTAACCATTTTCTAAATTATCGAAATTCGTATCTTCACAAGATACGTATCTCTCTTTGTGTGCAACATTCTCTTCTCTATCTCTTTGGCGCCAAGTCACAAATGGTTCACCTATATGTATAGACATTTAATAATAACAAATAAATATGAATGTACCAAAGACGCAGCCAAGGGGGGCTGCCACTGGGTGCACACTATCTCAATATGGCACTGGTATGTACATTGTACATTACAAGTTTGTATATAAAAAAATACTTACCGAGTAATCCATGAACTGTGATCACATCTACACTAGGTGGTGATATTGTTCTTTGAACAGGATGAAGTAATTGAACAGTTGGATTGTAATTATATTGAAAATCATGGTTCTCATCCTCTGATTCCATACCAGCTAATGCGCCTGCAGCTATACATTTTAATTCTGCATCATCCCCATCATACCATTTTGATAAATTTTCCAGTAAACCTTTGATTTATGCAATTTACTAGTACCAAAAAATGATATATTCAAAAGCAATAAAAACAAACCAGTGCGATGAATCATATTCAATAACTTTGGATGACCGGAACATTTCAACAACATTCTAGCGGCGACAACTTGTAAATCACGTCTATCAGAATTGGCCGCGTTGTGAACAAAAATAAGTCCTCCAGCATTAGCAAACACTTCACACGGATCAGGTAAATTTTTATCTCTAAAACACAATATAAATAAAAAAGAATCTTTTACATAACAAACTAAATTGTCATATAATTTACAACTGTCTAGGTGACATATCAAAATGATGAAGAACTTCTAATAAAGTATGTAACAAAAAATCATCATTATCTATTTGACTAGACTGATTAGACCCTCCACTTCCACCTGCGTCATGTTCCATGTGCCTCTGAATATCCTTGATAAACATAAAAGAAAAAATGAGAAAATATATACTGTAGTTTCGATTGTATGCTTTTTATTTTATATTTTACTTGTAATTTGTCCAAGTATTGCTGTAAATAAATAGCTAGGCATAGATGCTCGGGATATTTCTTTATCAGTTCTGATAATGGAGTTGTTAAACATAACTTTTGACATTGTGGAGGTAGTGGAGGAGTTCTCAATAATTTCCTATTTTTACCAACACCACTACGAGCTAAATTCACCGCAGCTCTACCATCTAATCTTTGTGAAACCCAAGCAGACTCCCATTCTAAACACATAAAGAATAAAATTCATACATAATTAGCAATCAAACACCATAATTTTATTATAAGCAACCTTCTAAGTGTGATATTTTTTTCAAATGATTGACAGCCTGAATTCGTTCATGATATTCCCCTTCACAACAAACATACAAATATCTTCTCCAAACAGTTCGACGCCATCGACTTATTCGCCTTCCAATATAAGGCCACTGTTATTTAAAAAAAATATATCTACAATGAATCAAAATAAATGTAACATTTGGCAGTGAATTTATACTAGATTCCAGTGATCTTGATCAATATCTTCTTTGATTCTGAGCTCTATGGCGGGATCACTATAATAGAAATATTCAGGAGCTCCCCTTCTTTCCCGGTCTAAAGCCTTGGCAGCGACAATATTCCTGATGCTGCTCAGAGTGCTCCAAGTAGCCCATCCTAGAACCCCGCCCCTAAATCAATCATTTTAACTATAAAATCATCGAAATTGGTGTTGCCTCGTCTAGTTTTGTACAAAATAAATTACAAAAATATTCCTGAGCTAGTAGCGGTAATAAAAGTTTGTTTTTGTTTATAACTGAGTCTATTCCACAACTTCATTTCACATTTTACATTACTATCGAAAACGTCACTACAGCTGTCATTTGGTCAGTGCTGCCATTGTCTATTTACGTTCAGATTACCAGAACATAATTTAGGTCCTTTTTAAACCTTTACATTAATTTTTCTAAAATATTTCAAGTATCCAAAAATGATAATCTCATTTGTACATCCATAGACGATGCATGCATAAACCAGCCGCATGACAATCATACATAAATGATATAATGTCAAATCTGAAGTGAGCTGTCAGTTAGCGCACGTGTCTATGTTGTTCTTGTGCGTAATACAGAAATGAAATCAGATACTCCTCCATCGTCTATACATGGTGATGATCTCGAAAATGATGACGACGATGACCTAGGAGAGGAAGTCCTAGATGAAGACGACCTTATATACGTTGGAGACATTGATCAAGTCATCAATGATATCGAAGATGAACTTCCTGACGAACAATACTACCAAGACCTACCAGAACAAGACAGAGAAGTAAGAGATGATGCTACCCTTACCTTCAAGAGACACTCGAGTTCTCTATTTTGTGGAGATATTCATCCCAGCCGAAGATTAGCAGCAACAGGAGGACAAGACGACAAAGCATTTGTTTGGAATATTGATAATGCTAATGTGATACTTGAATGTTCCGATCATGAAGACTCCGTTTTCATGGCACATTTCAGTAACGATGGACATTACTTAGCAACTTGCGATATGGGTGGGGCCATCAAAGTGAGAAAATGTGGGACTGACGAAGGAGACTCTTGGGACATAACCTGGGAATATCAAGCGGGAGACCTCAACTGGGGCATGTGGCATCCTGGAACGCGAGTTCTGTTCTGCGGCTCTGATGAAGTGTACTTTTTCAAAATACCATCTGGAGAAACTAAAGTTTTACAAGGACATGGAGCTAAATCAGAATGTGGCACTGTATGTTATTTAAGAATTAAATTAAGAACAAATTATGACAGATAATCTTATTTTAGGTATTTCCTGATGGAAAACGCCTTGCAGTGGCTTATGATGATGGTTCTTTCAAAATTTGGGATTTGAAACTAGCATCTGTTATCCATCATATAACTGCAGAACATGCTCACACGTCTCCTATTGTAGCTCTTGATTGCTATGTTGACAATAATATGATGATCACAGGATCACTCGATGGTATTATAAACTCTCATAAAAAATATATTTAAGCAGAATTACTACAATTTAATTTCTTTCTAGGCAAAGCTTTACTGACCAAATCTAATGACGGAAAATATATAGGTGTCCTAGATATAAATACTAGTATAGAAGCTGTAGCATTTTGTAAAGATGCCACATTAGGATTAGTAGCTATAGGTACTAAATTTCATCCTTATAAAAAAACTACAATTCTCATAAAGTATGGAAAATTATCCTCAATAATTCTTATTCAGGTTCACTTGATGGGACAATTTCAATATGGGATGTAGCCAGACAAAGTATTCGATACAAATGTTCCATTAAAGACGGTGAAGACTCTTCTGGAGTTACTAAATTTATTTGGATACAACATTACTTAGCGTGCGCCTGTTTGGATGGAAGTATCAAAATATATGATGGAAAATCTGGTTCCTTAGTTCACCAATTTACTGGACATCGCAGTGAAATCACAGATATATCATATTCAACAAATAATAAAGCATTCATCACAGTGTCAGATGAAGGAACAGCTAAAATATTTAAATATGAAATTAATAAATGATTTTTAAATAGAAAATTTTCATTTCTTTGAATTTAATGCATCTGGAATATATAAAAATCAGAAATAAAAATATACATGGACTCTAGGGAGATTTATGGAAATTCATGAATTTATTAAAATTTTCTTCCCAAGTGCCCCAAAAAAGGTGGGGCGGTTTTAAGGACGTGGACCTATAATTAATATTGAAAGCCTAGTTTCTCAATCATAAGTTATTTACCGAATTTCATCTAGTACATTTGAATAAATTATTGATTAATTCATTTATAAATAGCTTTATTTTACTAGCAATACTGATATATTTTGACGTATGTTGATTGGGATCAGTGGCGTGGTTTATGTTTGCAACAATAAAGCACTTTTAGTATCAAGTGAATTTAACAATATTAAGTGATATTCAAGATGATGCAGGCTGCTGTTGATTTACTTCGTTCATTTATATTTCCTGAAAGGTTCATTATTTTGATTTTCTGTCGTTTCCGCAGTCGTCTGTCATAATTGCGTCATTGTATAAATTGTCATTACTTTCTGAGCACTCTTATATAATTTTACGTATTTGTCCAAAATGAAACGCACTGAAATTATATTTGCACTTAAAAATAAAAACAAAATGATATTTGAGTTCAAAGAAGTTGTTATCTTGCAGGAGACTTGAGAATCATCAAGAACCCGATTTCCGCAATCCGATATGGAATGTAGAAGAAGATGACGATACTGACGATGAACTCTATCAGTAGGTATTACTTCGTCAGTATGTGTATTCTTTAAACATATTTTAACAATTGCAATTTATATATTTTCAAGATGATATTAATATTTCAGTCAAAGAGGCACCTTAGAAGGGGACAATTTTCATTTTCATGATTCATTTGATATCAATTTGGAAAAATTTATGAGAGAATTTACAAGGACGTTTGAAGAAAATATGGAACATTTCAACACAAATCTTTTTCAGTTCTCAAATGATTTCTCAACTTTTGCCAATCTTCCAGAAGAAAAGCGTAATTTGCGCGATCATTATCTCTTGCCAGGTTTTCAACACAAGTCTTCCAATATGGGAGACAATATTGATTCTGATTTGGATGGAAAGTGCGTTCTTTTTGCAATTCATGATATTTATGCCCTTAATTTGTCAATCATTTTATGTTATTATTTTCAGAATTGATTCTAAATCTATAGCCAAATTTTTTAATGATGATTTAAACAACGCTCAGATTGTAGAAAAGCCAAACAAAAACAACAACTTCCCTCATTTTTACAGCCGCACCATCATCACAACTTCTGTCACCAAACCAGATGGAGTAATTAGACTACGTATATATTTTAATTAAAATTAAAATTTATTAAAATTTTTTTTGTATTTGTAGACTGTTGAAACTAAAAAAGTCGTAAGAGATCATCAAGGTAACGAAGAAACAACAACTACTACCACTCAAAAGGATTTTATGGGAGATTCTTCTAGGCAACCAAATATTTTCCCCCATGATGATTTTGAAAATGTTTGGAAACGGCTCTTTTTTAAATAATATCACAAAATATATTGTGCTGTTCAAATTAGTTTATTACTATAATATAACTATGTATATTTATAATTGGTATGATACATGGTGTTATTTTACACTCTTCACAATGGTCCCTACCAAAAACTAAATAATTAAAAAACCACTGCTGTGTGAATACAAAAATAAATATTTTGTTTGATGACAATTCAATTTGTTTTAATAATTAAGACCATTCCTGAAGAATATTTTCATGTACAAGCTCGACAGTTTCGATACAAACTCCGGCATGATCTTACAATTTGAAATGAAATCACAATTTTGTGAAAGGTCATAAAATACATACATATTTACAAATTCGTGTTTACTCGGAAAATATATTCAACATCATAAAAATGTGAGCAGACAGGAAATATAAAATTACAATCTTAAAGATAGAGAAAATCTACAAATTAATAATAATAATGCACCTTTTAAATTATGAATCAAATATAATATGTTTTACAAAAGGTCTTTTAACAACACACTTGATTGAAGATTTGTTTTTATTAAAAAAAATAAGAATCCCGATTGTATACACCAGGTAACAAGTCCAATTGGAATGTGAATATGTATGCAAGAAAACAAGTAGTTCTCGTGAAAACGTAATGTTTTTTGCACCAACTGTTTTTAAGGATTTGTTCTTCAAATAATGGGCTACATAACTCGAGAGTCACTGTAGCATAAATATAAACCAATTGATTGCACAAAAATTAATGAACGAATAACTTTCAAGTTACGTAGCTCGCTGTTGAAGAATCCGATCATTAGTAATCTGTACATTGGGCAGTAGTATTACTAAACTCCCCTTAAATATTAGGTCTCGTCGGAATCTATTTTTATTTTAAATAATATTTATACACTTTTTACATCAGACTAATAATCCAAACGTTGGCTGTGAAATACTACCAAATTTAAATATGTATGTTTTAAAACTCCCATTTATACAATATTTAATTAAAATAATTTTCAATCCGCTTTTGTCATTTTTTCATAATATTATAGAATATACATATACACACATAACCTGAGAAATTTTGAATTTTGCTAAAAATGAGCTCGCCACCATAAGGCGTGTGTCCGATAAGTGAAATATACAAATATCTTTATGTCAATTTATCACAAGCACTATATAACAATTTAATTATCACACATGTCCATTTAAAAATATACAATTTTCTTTGGTAATCAAATTTATTCCTGGCCAAACCCTTCCGTTTCCTCAATGGCATAGTTCAATTTCTCTACCATTTGATCGTAACTCTTGTAGGGCGGTAAGTCTAATCTGTTGAAACATGTATGAGAGCGTGGCAGCCATGTATCTTTGCCAACCTGTAATTTCATTAATATTAATCAAAAATATTCTGTGCTTACTTAGTTAATAACTGAATATCAAATTACCTTTTCAATACAAAATCTTTGAGGACCATTAGATCCCATCAGTTCAGCAAATCCACCGACAGGTACACGGCATGTACCTGTTACAAACTGTAAAAGCCTAGCACGTTTTTCACTATCTGTTTGCTTGACAAACTAAAAATATAAAATTTGAGCAATTTATTACATTTTAGAATTGATTGAATTGTAAAAATAAACCATACCTGCCAGAACCAAGTAACTTGTTTACTTGTCCTTGTGTAATGTCGATAAATAGTGTTTCTTTGCCAATCATCTACATCAATTTCTTGCATCCCACACAGCATCAATTCTAATTCTCTTTCATCAAAATATTTAAGCCATTCCAAAGGCACTACCTCATTGAATCCATCAAGAAATGCTTTTGTTTGATCTTCAATACCACGCGACATTCTCCAAGCAGTAACTAAGTTTAAGTACTCTTCTTTATTCGTTTGGGTTACTCTCTCTGCATCTCCATTTGCCTTCAATTCATGATGAAATACTTGCCCGAGAACCTCGAAGTCTACACTAAACCATAATTCCAAACCACATTCGTCAATATCATTGTCTCTTATCCAAACCAAAGAATTATAAAATTCAGGATCGATGGATTCTATATCTTTCATAGTTAATTTTTTGTTGAGCATACGCTTGTAAAACGGCATTGTAAAACCAGAATATATGAAACGACCATGGTAAAGGGCCATAGCAATGAATCTTCCTATAAACTTGAAATACAACAAATAATCTGGATTCACATAGCTTCCCGGATTGATTTGTAAACTGTAACATTTCTTATTAGCGTATTCAAACAAACAGTACATAGGGTTTAACACTTCATGAGACAGTAAAAAGAACCATTCTCTGGAGACACCTCCATAATCTAAACCTTCTTCTCCTCTAAATATTACATATAGACGTCTTCTTAGTTCATAGGCAGGCAATCGCATCAACTGATGATAAGAGTCTTCGAAAAGTGTTTGTCTAGTGAGTGTTATTTTTATGTGACTGGGAAGAGCATTACTCTGACAGAGATATCTAAATTGACTCAGTTTCCATCGGAAAGATCTTTCATAAGCTCTCGGTACTCCATATACACCTTTAGGTCCTTGAGGAGCACCAGGCCGTGGATCTTGAAAAGTCGTTGTACGTGTATTATGATCAACAAAATATCGATTTCCATCTTCTGTATGGCGTATTTCCCAACCGGGAGGCAAAGCAACATCTTCAGCTGCACTCATTTCTTGACCCTTAAATAAATTCAATTTTGATTTAAAAAATAATACAATATAATCAGCAATGTAAAATATATTGCATACTTGAGTACGAGGATCTTCCCACTGGGTTGTTCTGTTTTTGTGATTAACATAGTACACTCGACCTTCAGGTTGTACTCTTCTTTCCCAACCAGATGGTAATGGACCTAAAGCACTATCATCTGTGTCTTCAACAGTAGGAACAACACCAACTGAAGCGCTTGCTTCTTGAGTTCCATTAGCTACACCCGGTCCACCAGGCTAAAATGTAAAAGATTATGTATTTGAATAACATATGAATATTGTATAATATGAAATACTAATCTATACCTGATTGTATAAGAATCTTTGGTTGCCTTGGGTGATTACATGTCTTCTTTCTCCTTGCCAATGTTGAAAATGTTGAAGGCGTTCAGCTGAAGGTCGTTGCCAAGTTGTGGTACGGGTATTATGATCAACATAGTATACTCTGCCCCGTTCATCACGTCTCAATTCCCAACCAACTGGCAATGCCATGGGACGCTCCCACGAAGTCGATCTTGTGTTATGGTCCACATAATATCTTTTAATGAACAATCAGAGACATGTTTTAAAATTATTTGATAAATAAAAATGAAGAGGTGTCACCACAATAATTACCTTCTTCCGTAAACATCATATCTCATTTCCCATCCAGCTGGTAACGGCTCTTCGGGTACAGGAGGTTGCACTGGAACAGCACCCCCATTAGCTACGACAGTAGAAGTAGACGCGGGAGAAGCAGATATAGGTTGAGGGTTGTTTACTGAAGTACCATTACAAACAGGCGGTGGTCCTGGAGGGGGGCCACTACCTGTGCTCTGGAAGAGATAATGTATTTTGATTTCGATTAAAGAGAGAAATTTAAATCAAAGCATCTATAATTTATGTTACTAACATGAGTACGGGATGAGGAACGCGAAGAGTCCATTACAACAGGCCTTTGACGCACTCTAGCTCTTATGCCTCCATTTAGAATACTACTTCGAGATCCTGAAGTTGAAACATTATTGAGAGAATTCTCAGAACTCATATCAATTCTAAGTCCACTCAATACGATAATCAATTCTCCCACTTTTGTATCTTCTGCAGTAATACTTGGTTGAGTATTATTGGGCTGTCTTGTACTAATTAGGTCTATAAAAAAATGTACATATAAACGTGTATTCATATATAAAAAAAAATTAATCAATTACCCAAAGTTAACTCCAGATTTTCACATTTTCCATTATAATGCACAAGAATCTGATATAGATCAAGTAATTTTTCACCTAAACTATTGTCTTTTCTAAAGTTATGGTGATCGTTAAGGCGAAACAAGAGCTTCGACTTAGAGGTAACCAAAAGCGTCAGTTCCTCTTTCCACTTTGGATGAGTAGTACTTCTTGAAACTTCAGTTTTCTTTATAATTTTATCATCGACAAGTATTTCAATATAAGGGTTCGGTTTGAAAAGTCCACTATGCCTCAAAGAAGCAGATTCAACTGAAAGAGAAATTAATATTAAAATTATGCAAAGATTCGATGAAAACACATTAATTTCAACTGATATAAAAAATTTGATATCCATTCAATGGTAATTATATAATGTAAAAGAATAAATTGTGACAGTTCTTAATTCTTTAATAGAATACATATTGTTGTATGTTATAAATATTATACTGCAATATCACTACAGCCTTACAGATTGAATCATCTAATGTCCTAATACCAGTTATAACAATGCAGTATCCATCAACAAAATAAGAGAAAATATTAATACCAAACATATTTAAAATCTGCAAGAATGGATATACGAACTACATTAAATCAGTATTTACTCCTTTAACAAGCTCAAACATTTAAGAGATCAACACCCCTGATTATTATTGTATCCCATAAAAGAAGTAACTAGAAAATATAACATAGTGTTTTACCTATCAAACTCAGCTGATGATAGTTGGGTGGCGTTGATGATGCAGCCATCTTTACTAACTCTTTAAATATGTGTTCACAGTTGGAATAATTTACTCTTCTATTTCAAGTCGCTCCTGTAAAATGTTTGTACTTGTTATGAGTATGTTAAATATACATTATAATATATAAAAAAAGATTTAATAATATTTGAGCAGAAAGAAGTTTGACATGTTGATACCAATACCTTAAAAAAATTTGTAAGATAAAGATTTTCATGATCAACAGAGATGGATCAATACTGTCACAACTAATATTGACATAATATTTTTTGTAACTTATCTTAAATGTAAAGGAAAACATATTTGGTAACGTATGGCACTAATAAGATCCATGACATTGTTTCCAAAAAATCAAGTAAAATGTATACAAATGTAGGGAAATATTATTATAACAGAAGAGGATTGACATTGACAGATTAATAATAATTAAAATACCGATAAAAAATCATGGCGGGGAAAAGTCAAAGGGGCGTGGCCTCTGCCTCGGGAGGTGTAATCTGGTTGATAAACATAAGATTGTTTTCCTGTCCTCCTGAACTCCAAGTTATTAGTTAATGCCTCCACCTGACAGCGCTCCTGCTGCACCTAGTGTTGCCACAACATTTATCTCCTCACTAATTTTATCAGACTACTGCCGTTTACTTATCATCCTATTTTTAGAAAACATTTGTCGATAAAGTACTCTGATCATTATCTGATTTTTTATAAATTGCCACCTTGTATAATGAAATTTACGATAAAATAATGAAAACCCGTGGTTGCATTTATTCAGTCAATTGCTGAAAAATTATTTAAAAATATATTTGAACAAACTAACATTGCCATTTAATGTATTGTTCTAGTAAAAGAAGTCGTAATTATTATTATTTATACATACATAAATCTGTCGAGATGGGAGCAGGACTGAAGTCAGGTGACTTATGTCAGTTAAATGATAACAACGATGGGTGAACAGAACAGTCCTCCTCCAGCTGAAGCACCAAAACAAGATGACGTACTGGAAGATGAAGACGAGGAAGATCAATACATATCTCCCGAAGGTTACAAATTATAACAATTCTTTGAATAATGTGTCAACACGAACATGACATGTTTCTCAATCAGTATTTCCATTGATTTATAGAATATGAACAACTAGATTCGCAGCTAGATAATCTTAATGTGCTACTTGATATGATGGAGCAAAAGAATGATCGCATAAGAGCCGAGTTTCTCAAGTTACTTCATTCCAACAAACAAATCAGAGAAGAAATAAAACAAGAAAATCAAATCATGGAATCATCTGAACAAATGGAACAATAATATAACTATATTTCATTTTATCTCTTTACCTATATCATTCCATTTCAATATAGGTATTATTAAATTATTACAATGTATTTTCTGTATTTTCGTGAAGGAAAAAGTTATTTATAAGTACAGCAATTATGTATCTGATTTATTTTAACCACACATGTGTATAGTAAAAATGTTATAACCTAATGTTTTGTGAATAAACGATGATTTAGTGTGTTGTAAAAATGTTAATGTGTAGTATGTATAATTATTTATAATAAATAGTATCGAAGTATTATTTTTATGTTAATTATAATAAGTACCTACTTACAAAACTCCAATATATAGCTTCACAACTCTTTGAACGTTTCTTGTATCGATCAATACAGACCATCGCAAGACTCTGTTTTAAAAACTCGACTAGGTAGTCAATAATGAGTAGATAACTTCATCATCCACGAAAACAATGATTAGTAATCTACATGAATTTTTCATTATTGTTGTTATTACTCGTTCACTAGAGGTGAGTAAATTACTTAATGGTAGCTAAAGTGGTGACGTATTATCAAATGTATGAATAGGATATATTTGTATACATGTATAACTTTTGAACAGCCATAAAACCGAATGTCAGATGTTTGACGTATATAATAGCACGTGTGACATGAAAGTATATTAAAATGTCGTCTGAAAAACGATTTACATACCTCGTAGTCGATACCAACGCCTTCATAAATCATGCTCCTATACGAGTTAGTGAATTTTATTTATTTTCTTATTAATATTTCTGTCAAAACCTATGATAGTATATTGATGACAGTAGTAATAAAATTTCAAAGCTTTCATACATTTTCTTTTAATTTCAGGACATGTCTGATAATGTCTACACTATCCAAGAAGTGTTAGACGAAGTTACTTCTAAACGTCAACTGCGACATTTATCTGTTTTGTCGTATGACTTATCAGTAAAAGATGTTTTCACCGAAAACATTAAATTCGTTACAGAATTTTCAAAAAAAACTGGAGACTATCTTAGCCTTTCTGCTACGGATATAAAAGTCATTGCACTTACTTATCAACTGGAAAAAGAAAAGGTTGGGGTTTCACATCTCAAAACGGAGCCTGCAGGACCAAAAACAATAACCACAAAACCTCCTGAAATCGATGCCGGTAACCCTGCAGTTGGATTCTTTCAACCAAAAAATGATCACATTCCTAATGAAAAATCTGATGTTGATGAAATAAAAATTGAAGAACTTCAACTTGAAAATGTAGAAGATATTCTTATTCCTGTTGAATCAGATGAAGGTAATTACATTTTAGGTATCTTTATAGATTTGATGGATTAGTTTGTTTATTCGCTTAAAATATTTATACATTTTTGTACAATCATTGATAAATTCAAATTACAGATGAATATGATTCTCAGTACACTGATGAAGATGAAGATGATGATGATGATGATTCTGGGTGGATCATGCCATCTAATATTGAGGAAGTAAAAAAGAAAATGAATGGCGTAGTTTCAGATGAGATTTCAGCAGTTGCTTGCGTAACTGCAGACTTTGCAATGCAAAATGTTTTAAAACAGATTGGTTTAAATGTAGCAACGTATGATGGCCGACTAATTAGACAAGTGAGGACATTCATATTACGGTGCACTGCTTGTTTCAAGACCACCAGCATTATGACAAAAAAATTCTGTCCAAATTGCGGACATTCCACTCTCAAAAAAGTTGCAGTCACCCTGGATGAAAATGGCAAGCAAAGAATTCACATAAATAGTCGAAAGCCATTGACTGCCAGAGGAAAAAGATTTAGTCTGCCTGCACCTAAAGGAGGCAAACATGCACAGAATCCCATACTTACCGAAGACACTCCTCGACCCCCGCAAAAACCAAGCAAATTAGCTCGTAAAAAAAATAATCCTCTTGATCCTGATTATGTCGCAGGTACATTACAATTTAAAAACAAAAAAAATGATAAAAAAACTCAATGGATTGCTTATGCCACTTTTTAGGTTTTTCACCATTCATACTGCGTGATGTAAATTCAAAATCAGCCGTACTCGGAATAAGAAACCCCGGAGATATGAAAAATTGGATGAGGAAAAATCCAAACGAAAGTAGAAGGAGAAGAAAATAGTTTGTTTCATTTTTATAAAAAAAATACATTTAATGAAAAAATAAAATTACAACACATTAGTTTAATTTTATCACTTTGGGGTAAATTGTTTCATTTTCACCAATTTTTAAAATTGTTGTCAGACGATCCTCTACCAAAAATACTCTTGCTGATTTGAGTTCATGTGTGTTTGGAATATGATTAAAAGAATGAAGAGTAATTCCCGCCCATTGGTGATCTTTGAAATGTTCTCTGTTGATAAAAGGTAAAATTTTAATACCGCAGAATATGTAAATAAATATGTATGCTATATTACCTTAATCTCCGTATTAATTCAACTACCAATGTGTTCGAAAGAAAGCCAGAAATTTTCAAAACTGTTATTTGCAAATCTTCAATTCCATTTATCATGTCTGAATTAAAATGGCTTTGAGTTGGAAATTCAAAATCGAGTAGTTTTGCTCCCATAAATTCTAAAATTTCTTCTTTATTTTCTGGTATCGGCTCCGGGGCGGGTTCTTGACTTTTGTTCAAACAAAAGTTAACTTCAAGAGAGCACTGTTTTACAGGAAGGCCGCAGTCATTGAAATATTTGGCGATTGACGATGGACATGTATCAGTATCAGATGGTTCCCATTGAATAATTATGTTCAATTTAGGCACTAAAGAGAATCCTCTTCTATAGTATTTCTGATAATCCTTTTTATAATCATTGTCAAAGATATTTAGTTCTATATCTGTAAATATAAACAATTATTTTTGAAGAATGCTCGCCATCATTAAAAAAAATAAAGTCATTCAGTTAAATTAAAAAAAACTTTATTTTGTAAGAGGATAAAATATTTACAATTTTCATATACACCTTTCGGAAGTTGTATAATCAAAAGCATATAAACAATACAAATATGATTTTCAATAAATATTTTTCGCAAATTCAATATAAGAACAAAAGTTTTGTGTTTGATTAATTCAAGTGTCGTCATATCTATGCATTGTGCTGACATCTAAATCTAAATTATTGACTCTAATATAAGTTTTGATATATTCAATATCCTCTTGAGTTAAGCATGACCAACAATAGATTTCATTTAAAATACGTAATTTTATGCAACCACTTAATATTCGACTCACTGTTGCCATACTGATCTCGTCCGATTGCAAAATACGCAACTCTTCTAAAAATACAAATGGGTTTTTATTCATGACTTTTTCCATAAGATTATCAGAGATACGACAAGTGGCGCCTAAAGAGAGATGTCGGATTGCAAGACAGCTTGTTAAAAGGAATTCCAATTGTTCATCAGTTCCCTCACATACGAGTACCATCTTTTCTAAGCTTCTGAATGGAACCCAATTCAATTTGCGAGCATACAAAGATGTGTGTTGTACAAGAACACAATTATATATCGTCAAACTTTGTAAAACAGGACAAAATTGACTGATGTACATCAATGCGTTCATATCCAATTGATCAACGTGCTCTAAATACAAAGATACAATATTGCATCCTTTTACTTCAAGGACTTGCTTCACTTGATCGGCAAAGAAGTCACACGAGAGTAACTTTAGTTCGGTCAAATCAGGAAGACCAATTAAAATAGTTAAATCACTTAACAGTGAATTGTGAAAGACTGAAACTGAATAAACCGAAGGACACAGTTGGACCAAAAGTTGTAAATGATTGGATGTTGAATATCTGCTAACATACTTTTTTAACTTAAATGGTCCTGCCATTGAATTTGTCAAATCTATATATTCCAGTACGTGACCTAATTCATCACAACGCCCCAAGTCTTCCATCTTTAGACAATACAAAAGAAGCTTTGTAAAGCCTTCCAAGCTAATACCGGTTCCATTCAACTGAACGCTTTTAATATCTTTACATTTAATGATATAACTGACACTAGCATTTGTAATATTTTTCGAGCTTGTCACATCTAAATGTTGCAACTTTGGACAATTTTCACAAATCGCTTCTAAAATTTTATCAGTACAATCATAATTGATAGTGAGTTCGTTCAAGGTATGCAATGTACGTAAGCCAGAGATTATAGTTGGTTCCATATCGGATGTTTTCCAACCACCAGAAAGAGATCCGAGGTTCAATGACTTCAAACCACTCAACTGCGAAAATTTCAAATAAAAAATTTGTCTCATCATTTTTGGTATTTCATCAAAATGAAGTCTGGTCAATTTACTAGACAATAAAACTTGTGTTAAGGCAACACCGACATTCATTTTACCAATGAACGTGGACATAGATCCTCTAAATCCTAAACCTTGTTTTGTTTTTTCAAGTAATTCTGAGATAGCTTTATAAACTTCATTTGCTAAGCTATCAAAAAGCATCCATGGTACATTGACGCCAATAACATTCCTCATATAGTCTACACTCGTCGAGAGTACAATTGTAGCTTTAGAAGGATCATTTCTAGATATATCTGTAATCAATGGCATTAGCCGTTCTCCAGCGTCAGAAATCCATTGAGCAACTGCAGTCAGCGCCAATTTTTCCAACTTAGAAGGCTGCCTAAGTATAGGCATCTTTCTGAAAATTATAACTTTCTGGTGACAATAGTGATATTTGCTGAAATCCTTTTGGAAAACTTGTAATCGTACTTACCATAACAAGGAAAACCACGAGTATATTCGAACTTTTTCCCTTGTAATCCAAGGCGAGTATAAATTTCTTGAGATGTTAATATGTGAACACAGCCATTTGATCCTATTGTGACTTGGGTTTCTAAAAGATTGCCGATACTAATACTTGTGCAATAACCTGAAAGAAACACAAAAGTTTACTCTTTCTGCACAATTAATTAATTAATCTGTAATACCTTTTTTATAGAATCCGTCAACCAAAGTGGGGCTTAATAGGATATCCAAAGGACAATCTTCTATTCGATAATAGTCCCAATCTGGTTTATTATTTTGTATCCAATCTTGTAATTGTGTAGAAGGTACTATATTTGAAGTGCAACCAACAGCACTCACCTGTAATTGATACAATATCTTAGGAGTAAGTGTAAAATGTTTACCGGGTCCTGAGCCAAACTAAACTACTCACACAATGGTACCCGACTTCTCCCACCGGCAACATGGTATTGCGCAATATACTAATATAAACCTCCCACGTGATACTCTATTCTAAAAATAGGTTTTCCAGCTTTAAATTACTTTCCTTCCGATTTGAAATATCACGACGACAATTGGCAATTACTAGCGCATATCACTAAATTTTACTCATTATTCCGGCAACAAAGTTGACAACTACTGTCAAATACACGTTAATTTCTTGAGGTTATGAAAATATAAACAAACTCACCAGGAACTCAGGAGGCAAATTTTTACTATATTTTCTTTGTTCAATGTGTTGTATGTGAAAATTCATGATATTTTTATTTGTGCAAAGGGTATTTCAATAACAACTTATTATACTCAATGAGTTCAATCATTATTATTGATCGTTAATGATCTGCCTAGCAAACAAATCACATTTAAAACAAATGAACTTAGGAAGATTAGATGAATCTAAAAATTTGAATAATAGATGATTGAAAACAACGAAAACAAAACAAGTACCATAATGGAATATAACGAGATCGAGGATTTGAAATCTCGCCAGAAAAACATATTATTATGCTAAATATACATGAAGGTGACAACAACAAAAACAGAAAAATGACAAAATAAAGATAGAAGAAATGTACGTAAGTATTTTCTTCTACAACCATTACATTTTATTCATATTTATGAAAACATAAAAAGTGCAAACTTGAAAAACCTACTGTATTCTCGGACATCCCATTTTTCCAATGCATTTTACTAAAATATTCGAACAATCCAAACCAGATATTTTTTTAAGAAAAAAAAACACGAATTAAAGTTTTTTGAGTACATTTTGTGTACTATAGTATCTAAAAATGGATTTAATAAAATTCGTTTGTTTTGATAAAGCACGTGATGGCGCGCAATAAAAAAATGTTTTACTCTGAGCAAAATAAATGAGTTGGCAACACTAAATAGACTGTCAAGTATTCTAGAAGAATATAATTATCAACAGGCAATGGAACCTCCAAATATATCTCATTCGGCATCAAAACCTTCAAAGTTTCTCTGTTAGTAACCTCACTTCCCTCTCAACTTTCCCGTTATTATTATCTCAAAAAATATATAATTAATTGATGCGCAATTTGTGCAATGTTATTTTATAGTTGATGAAAACCATGTATTTGTCGTGCCTACCAAAGAAGTGAAAACAATTAGTGACATGGAAAAATGGGAGAGTTCACAGGCATCTGCGGTTAGATTCTTGAATTTTCAGATTTTATTTGAGAACAATTAAATACAAATGTTGTTTATAGGAAATTACAGGATTTATCATTTCACTCAATAATGCAGTTAAAGGAAAATCTTCAAAAGATAATTGTGAAAAATCTGAAGTAGTTCAAAATGTAGAAACATTGCTCGAGGCTCTTCGACAAAAAATTCACGACTACCCTCCCATTGATCAGCCACAACGTTTTGGTAATGCAGCATTTAAGCAGTGGTTTTCTTATGTTATTGAGGTTCGCAGAATATTGATTTTCCCTTTGACTGTTTCGGGCAGAATGAAATTGTAGTTTTAACATGTTTAGAATTCACAAAAGATGTTAGAAAAGGCATTACCTGAAATATTCCACAAAGCCATTCCTGAGATCAAAGTTTATCTAGATGAAAGTTTTGGCAATGCCATTAGAATTGACTATGGAACTGGCCATGAAACTTCATTTATTATGTTTTTATATTGCCTGTACAAAATTGGTGCCCTCAAGCAAAGTGATAATGTTGCAAGTGTTTGCATAATATTTAACAAGTAAATATTTTTTTTGAGATAGATAAAAATTACTGCTGTAATTCATTTAAACAATTTCGTAATTGTAGGTACTTAGAATTAGTTCGAAGTTTGCAAGTAACTTATCGAATGGAACCTGCAGGCAGCCATGGTGTGTGGAGTTTAGATGATTTTCAATTTATTCCATTCATCTGGGGTAGCTCTCAACTTGTAGGTTTGTAATATCAATACATCAAAGAAGCGTGATCTTCAAAATCATGAAAAACTATTTTTTTAACTTTCAGCACATCCTGTAATTGAGCCACACAAATTTTTGGATGAAGAAATTTTGGATAAATATGGGAAAAATTATATGTTCTTGACCTGTATTGAATATATCCAACAGGTAAAAACTGGTCCATTTGCAGAACATTCAAATCAATTATGGGGCATTAGTGCAGTACCAAACTGGACAAAAATCAACCAAGGTTTAATTAAAATGTACAAGAAAGAGGTATTTCATCATCAAATAATGTTATTTAAATTAATGCAGAATACATAAAATTTAAATTTATTTAAGGTTCTTGGAAAATTTCCTGTAGTTCAACACATTTTATTTGGATCAATTCTTCCAATACATCCAATGAAGAAACCTTAAATTGTAATTATTATTAAATTTAATTGCAGTATTTTTAATTAAAGCATACATACTCATATCTTTTTTTTTTAATAATAATGATAAATTTTTCGACGTAATGAATTGTAGAATTAATATAATATGTTAAGAATAGGTAAATCTATTATGTGTTTCTAAAAGAAAATATGCCATAGTTTATTTTGGGACTTTATAATTTCATAAAATAATAAATAAAAAATCATTTTAAATATCCAAGTCTTCATCTGGATCCTCATCGTCCCATACACTGACATTGTCTTCGTCATACTCTATTTTTGCCGATCCCTTGCTGACTTCCATATATGGCAGTACCATATCGTTTTTAATCAATTTTGCTGATTCGTCTATTGATATTTTAAAAGAAGCAACGTCATGTGGTAGGATTTTTGGATGGATTATATTCAATTTTTCTTTTTCTTTAATTTCAACGCTTTTCCATATCTTTTTATCAGAATCATAGTATAGGTTTTCATCTGTATTAATTATTTTTCCCGATGAAGTTTTTTTCTGTACACAAATCAAATATTTTCTAGAGTTTATTACATGATTTATTTTTATTCTGACATCTGCGATGTGTAAAAATTGTTTTAAGAGATTTGATTGGGACATTAAACTGTCTTGGTGCAGAATGCATATTAGTTTTGTGATGTACTTGCTAACTTTAAAGTCTCTGATAATCTGAAGGCATTTATTTGACGAAGTCAACAGCTCCAACTGATTAACAGAATCTATAATCACACAACATTCTGATTTTAGCTGGTCCAAAAAGTTTTTAAAATAAATTTCAATTGTATCACTGTTAATTGTTTCAAATAGATCTAACGAAATTAGATTTGGTTGTCTTCGTAAACCACAACAATTCCAATCGCTTGGTTTCTTTTCCAAACAGAATACAGTGGCTGAACAGTTATCTATCAATGAATAAACAGCACCTCGTCCATCGAGACCGTTTTTATCGACCACAACTATTGTCTCCATTCCCGACAGTAAATTATAACCTTACTAATGTCAAAACATTTCATTGCCATGAACCTAAATTTATTTATAAATAAAAAAAAATGACTCGTTTTTTTCAAAACAATAATAAAATCATTTTATTTTTTATACATAAATATATATTTTTTAATTTGAATGCATGATTATTGAATAATTGAAATATGTCGTTTCAATTATAATTATGCATGTGGCAATACAGAATTCAAACGTCAATATAAATTCAAAGCTCGTCTCACTTAAAATGAAACAGTAATGACGGAAGCGGGTAGTGTCGTACATTGGTTCAGGAAAGGGTTAAGACTTCACGACAACCCTGCACTTGTTCACGCTTTACAACAGGTACAGAAATATATAATGTGTATATTATGTCTACATGAATGTCAAATTCGACACAACGTTTAATTTAAAAAATATATCACATTTCAGGCGATCAGCAATAAATGGAAAATATTCCCAATTTTCATTTTGGATACCGAAATCGTAAAATGGATGAAAATTGGCCCAAACAGGTGGAGATTTCTAAAAGAATCCTTAGAGCAACTGAATCAAAATTTAGTTGAAAAAAACTCTAGATTATATGTATTAAGAGGCTCACCCGCATCAATCTTTCCTGAGATCTTTAAGAAATGGAACGTGAAAATGATTACTTTTGAACATGATATTGAACCTTATGCAGTTAAAAGGGATGAAATGGTGGAAACCATGGCAGAAAGTTTTAATGTGAAAATAGTACAGAAAATGTCTCACACAATTTTCAACGTACATGAAGTTACAAAGAAAAATAATGGCTCAGCTCCCCTTACATATCAAAAGTTTCTATCTGTTGTGGAAAAATTAGGAAATCCTAGAAGTCCTCTTGATGCACCCACTCATTTTCCTGATTCAACGATTCCTAAAATAAATATATCAGAACAAAATTATGAATGTCCAGCATTTGACGAATTAGGCATAGATGATAAAACTCTTTCCAAATGTCTTTACCCTGGTGGTGAAATTGAAGCATTGAAACGAATGAATTTATACTTAGTGAAAAAACAATGGATTTGCAAATTTGAAAAACCCAATACATCGCCCAATAGTATTGAACCCAGCACTACTGTTCTCAGTCCATATTTAAAATTTGGATGTCTTTCTGCAAAACTATTTTATTTTGAATTACTTCGAGTCATTGGCAATAGCAGTCATACAAAACCTCCAGTTTCTCTCATAGGACAACTTATGTGGAGAGAATTTTACTATACGGTAGCCGCAGCTACACCTAATTTCGACAAAATGGTGGGAAATAAAATTTGCTGTCAAGTACCGTGGAATAAAAATGAAGAACATTTATCTGCATGGAGTCACGGTAAAACTGGATACCCTTTTATCGATGCCATAATGCGACAGTTGAGACAAGAAGGATGGATTCATCATTTGGCCCGACACGCTGTGGCTTGTTTTCTAACCCGTGGCGATTTGTGGATTTCTTGGGAAGAAGGGCAAAGTGTTTTTGAAGAGCTTCTGTTAGACGCTGACTGGGCTTTGAATGCTGGAAATTGGATGTGGCTCTCTGCGTCGGCTTTCTTTCACCAATTCTTTAGAGTATACAGTCCTGTAGCATTTGGGAAAAAAACTGATAAAAAAGGCGATTACATAAAAAAGTACGTTCCTGAACTAAGAAAATTTCCACCTGAATACATCTATGAACCTTGGAAAGCTCCAATATCTTTTCAAAAATCAGTTAATTGTATAATTGGAAAAGACTACCCAGCTCGAATCGTAATCCATGAAGACGTTTACAGAGAAAATATATCCAAAATGTCTGCAGCATACAAAATGAATAAAATGAACAATAGTGATGTGAAAAAGATTCATAACTCTGAAAGCCAGCCTCCGACCAAAAAGAAAAAAATATAAGTTTATATTTCCACTCATTTACTCCTATCTTTTTATAGGATTTATTTGTCATTTATAAATTAAAAAATTGACTTTTGCCGTTCACCATAATTATATAAAAAAGAAAATCAATTTAAATTAAATGTCTTTTGATAAAAGAAACATTTATTATGGTAAATGTGATGATATCTTAATAATTTTTAAAAGAAAAAAATATTTGGTCTGCTTACAATTATTTTTTCAATCAATACAAATATCATAAGAATAGTTAACATATTCATCATTCATTATTATATTATCAAGAAGGATCTTCCGACCGAGAAAACATTGTTATAATTTATACCCTTTCCTTTCTTACCCCAGCAAATATTCTTTAGCGTCAACATTTATCCACTCGGAATGCATTAATATATAATATGCAATATGAGAGTCGGGCAACATTAGGAAAGGAAACGGATCCGGCTCACGGTCATTGTTTGGCGGTGAAGCGTCGCGTCTAGTCGTAATCCAGCAGCATCAGACAGAGCAGCGTGCAAGATGGCCGACAACGAGGATCTTCTGGACTACGAGGATGACGAACAGCCTTTAGGAACAGCGGCCGGTGAGGCGGGCATTGCGGCCGGACATGGAGCAGGAGACACCAGCAGTCAGCCGGCCAAGAAGGAAGTCAAGGGTTCTTACGTGTCCATACACAGCTCTGGCTTCAGGGACTTCTTGCTCAAGCCGGAGATACTGCGAGCCATTGTGGACTGCGGCTTCGAGCATCCCTCGGAAGGTGTGTACTTGTACTTTAGTTATACTTGTAATGTGTTAAGATAGTAATGAAGATGAACCTCTTGACCACAGTCCAGCACGAGTGCATCCCGCAAGCCGTCCTGGGCATGGACATCCTGTGTCAGGCCAAGTCAGGCATGGGCAAGACTGCGGTGTTCGTGTTGGCGACACTGCAGCAGCTGGAGCCGGCGGAGAACCACGCCTATGTCCTGGTGATGTGCCACACGCGCGAGCTGGCCTTCCAGATCAGCAAGGAGTACGAGCGCTTCTCCAAGTACATGCCGGGCACCAAGGTGGCCGTGTTCTTCGGGGGCATGCCTATACAGAAGGACGAGGAGGTGCTCAAGTCGGCCTGTCCGCACATCGTGGTCGGCACTCCTGGCCGCATCCTGGCCCTCGTCAAGAACAAGAAGTTGAACCTCAAGCATCTCAAGCACTTCGTACTGGATGAGTGCGACAAAATGCTAGAACTACTAGGTTGGTTACCCATATCCACACACTATATCCTCTATAAAACATATTTTATTCATTATGTATTTTATATTTTCAGACATGCGTCGTGATGTTCAAGAAATCTTCAGAAATACACCTCACGGAAAACAAGTCATGATGTTCTCCGCCACCCTGAGCAAGGACATCCGCCCAGTCTGCAAAAAGTTTATGCAAGATGTAAATTCCTCCAAATGTCAATTTTCTCTACCGCTACCGACACTACCAGAGCATTTAAATGGGGGTTTCTGCCCTCTACACTTGAGCATTGCGTGTGCGGGTTGATCCGCCGATGATGAATAATCTCCTCGTTGAAATGTATGACCGCTATTAGATGCTACAGCCCGACGTGTAGGCCCTCCATCGAATGCTTCTTTGAATGGCTGTAGCATTCAGGATATAACCGCTATCCCCCGCCCACTATATTATTCATTAGATACTACAGCCCGACGAGTAGGTCCTCCCAATCGACTAAATCTTAGACATGGCTGTAGTATGTAGGACAAGTCACATTCCCCCGTTTAGATGTTACAGCCCAACGTGCAGATCCTACCCAATATTGCTCCGACTCTTAGCTATGGCTGTAACATGTAGTCTCCTCCCGATGCCATTCCCTAACTCTCGTGAAACTATATACACATTGAAGATCAATTGCCGATGCGCATTGTGCATCTTATGAAAACCAAGAAGATAAATTCTACAAATTTGGATGTGCTGTCAGAAGGCATGTTGTATTATCCTGCCCACTACATCCCGAAGATTGAAACCCGATCATCTGTCGACTGACTGCTTTTACATAAAATGGAGTTCGTCTACCGTCCAGGTTGATTCACATAGGATTGATATTTTTATCTATTGAAAATAAATTGGTCTAGTACCAAACCCCCCTTTTTAAAATGTTCACCACCACTTCAAAAAAAAATTGATAGGGTAGAAAAAATAAATGAAATCAAATTCTCTCAGTGTGCGGATAGAAAGGTTTGTAGACGCCCGTCACCAATTTAACAAAGTCATTTTCTATTTTAGCCTATGGAAGTATATGTTGATGACGACACTAAGTTGACGCTTCATGGTTTGCAACAGCATTATGTAAAATTGAAGGAAAATGAGAAAAACAAAAAATTATTTGAACTGTTGGACGTACTCGAGTTTAACCAGGTAATATAAAAAAAATAATTGCACTTTGTCTCGAATGTAATATTGATAATAACTTTCAGGTTGTCATATTTGTCAAATCGGTCCAACGTTGTATAGCTTTGGCTCAACTGCTGACTGATCAAAATTTCCCCGCAATTGGAATTCACCGCAGCATGACCCAAGAAGAAAGACTTTCTCGATACCAACAATTTAAAGATTTTCAAAAGGTATGCCATTCTGATATTTAAATAATTGTAATTAATCAACATGATGACACCTTTGATAGGGACATCAGAATCATAATGCTGACTTACTATCGAATCTGAACACTTTTTAATAAAATTGTGTATTGATATTATTGCAACTGAGATATTAATAACTGAATTAATTGTTTGCAGCGCATTTTGGTGGCCACTAATTTATTCGGCCGTGGCATGGACATTGAAAGAGTCAACATCGTCTTCAACTATGACATGCCTGAAGATTCCGATACCTATTTGCACAGAGTTGCTAGAGCTGGACGTTTTGGAACCAAAGTATGACAAAATAAATATCCAAATATTACTCATCGCTAATATTACTTTATTACTCTTAGGGTTTGGCCATCACCATGGTTTCCGATGAGAGCGATGCCAAGATTTTAAATGAAGTACAAGACCGCTTCGATGTTAACATCACAGAACTGCCGGAGGAGATAGATCTGTCATCGTACATCGAAGGAAGATAGATTGTATTTAAAATTTGTTCAAACAGTATACTTAATTTTATATTTTCATTATTAAATGGTAGTATTTAAGAAATTTATGTGTGTATGTTTAATGTCTTCAATTGATTGTATCAATCATGTATGAAACAAAATTAATGATGAATGACTCACATTAAACAGTTTTGACAGTCTTTATGACCAAATTTTTTTGTTTTTATTTCACACAATACAATAAATATTAGACCTGATGTTATAAAAATAATGAGATAATAGTGTAATGTGAATCGAGTTGTGGTCTATTCGTACACACACGACTCACTAACACATTGAATACAGCCCTAATAATATTTGTAAAAAATCACTTTAATTCTCTACCTGGCATTTATAATGGCCTACCTCAAAAAATATATATGATAATGATTCATATTCATGTGTATTTATAAAAAAAAACATTACTGAAGAATAATATTTTTTAGTAACTCGAGTCGTCAGTTCATTTTTGTACGTCGAATAAATCGATTAGTGACTTCACAAAAATGCAGCTGATATTTAACTCGAGTTACGTTGCTCACTGTTTAAAGAAATCGATCCAATCAATGATTCAAAGTTCATTGGATTCAATACAAGCGAACCTCGACTTTCGCGCATAATTGGTTCCTGAAAATGTGTGCGAAAGTAGAGGGAAGAAAAAAAACACCAAAGATTGTATAAACTTAAAAAAAAATTACTCAATACATATTAGTTATTATATTTTTTTAACAAAATTGTCAAGAGTTTTTAATATATATTTTTTTTCTTTTCTTCATAGAGTTCTGTAACACTATTCTCAATATGTGTTAAGCTTTTTTTAATGTTAAGGTTATGGGTACGGGTAGTCGGCCCAATATTGGTTCTAGTAGTTGTCTTATGGTGTTGGTCCAATCAGTGCAGGGAGTGGTGAGAAGTAAAAGAAGATGTTAAACTGGCCAGTGATGTTTTATTTGAAGATTAACTATACAAAGCAGTGTGACGTGTTGCCAACATGGCGTCCGGGGCTCGAGTCTTGGTGGACAAGAGTGTTGTTCACCGCGTGGTGACAGATGGGAGCTGTGGCTGTTAGCGCTAACTGGAAGTGCATAAATACATATCTGCGCTGTCCAGTTAGCCGCTACAAGGTATTGGGTATTTCTTCTGGTTCTTCTTCCTCACTTTCGTTTTGTACGTATGAACTAGAATTTTCATTCTCGTGACGATCCATAAGAAATTCATTTGACAATGGTTCAGAAGATGGTTCAGAGATGTGATTCTATCAATTCATTAACATCTTCGCTATTGACTTCAACGCTTAGTTCATTCATCAGGTGAACTATTTCAAGAGTTATGGTTTCTGGGGTTTCATCAAAATTTTGAAAATCACTCATCATCTGTGGGCATAGTTGCTTCCACGAACCTCTCATTGTTGACTCTTTTACTTATTGTGAACTCTTTTATTTCAGCCCATGCATCTCCAATATTGTCTATTGCATTCCATACGTCATAATTTTTCCAGAAATCTATTAATGTAGGCCCACCTTCCATATCAGTTGCCTTGATGGCCTGATTCATCGTTTAAACGTAGCTATCACCGTTTGGTCCATGGGTTGTATGAGATACGTAGTAGTATAAGGGGAAAGAAACACTACATTGATTTCTGGATATACATTTTGTAGAGATTTTGGGTGTCCTGGAGCATTATCTAAGATTAATAATGCTTTTATGGGGAACGTAGTTGCCCCCATGATTGTGGGTCCGATGTATCAGTGCAGGAGTGTGTGTAGAAATAAAAGATGAAAGTCACTGGCCAGTAGTGTGTTTATTTGGAGGAAGTATACAAAGGAGGGGCGCCTGTAAACGGCATGCTCTCCGTCCGAGGCTCGTGACACAAGTGGCAGGACGCGGGATGTTAGCTGTTCGCGGTAACTGGTAGCGGCCAGCTGGAAGTGCATAAATACATATCTGCGCTGTCCAGATGGCGCTACACTTTAAATGGTAAATTATTAACTTCACAATAATTCAACAGGGAAACAAAACATTTTTGCAATATTTCGGCAAAAAAATTATTTAAAAAACTATTTTTCAAAAATGTGCGAAAGTCGAGGTTCGCCTGTATCTGTCTTTATTGACAGCTTCTATGGCAAAAAAATAGGAAATCCAACATTAATTTGTTGGGAAATTCCTCACCAAAAATCAATAGCTATAAATATAGGTTGAATGAACTTTCATTCAGTAATGCGGGGACCTTGCTGATTCACGCCACTGTGTATTTGCGACGCCCCCATGCTAAATTTTGCCTTCTTGGCAGCAAATTATTGAAGAAAAAAAAGTCAAATCAAGAACAAAGGAAGTGAGATGACGCTACATTGATGTAACGAAACAATCGATGACTAATCACTCGAGATACACAATAATAGGATATTTTTTAATTTGTTAGAGAATTTTCTAGTTAACAAGGAAGCACATCCTCTTTAATTTAATAGCAAATATGAAAAAGATTGTATTAATTGTGAGCGTTCACGTGTGGTGTGTCATCCAGGCCCAGGGTCATAGAATGCGTCACCACTACTTGTGCGTCATATTATCATTCGGTAAATTGTTAAAACAAAGCAGTCGTAATTCGTCGAGTGTTCTTCATATTGAATATTTCTATTATCTTTGGAATATTACACAAATACCTTTTCCAAAACGGCACATCTTGGTTCTTTAAACCAACGAATCTATCGAGTACTAGATTATTCTCGTTTCCACATTATTAAGTCTGTTGTTTCAATGTAATAAATATAATGACCTTCTTTAAGATAAAATCTCACAATTTTCCATTACTACATGCATTATCTGATAATATGTACAATGATGTAGATTACACTTATAAAGATTCTTTGGGAATGTTTTTGAGGCTTGTGGAGTCGCAGCTAGCTACCAAACTCTGGAGTGAACGGTGCATTTTTGTGCAATCAATTGGCTTGTGCAATAATTATTGTACAAAAATCCATGAAATGACTCGATCGTTAGGTTAGGTTTTTGACCCTCGTGGAGTCGGTTTTTTCGAAAAGTTAGCTACCAAACTCTGGAGTGTATGGTGCATTTTTGTGCAATAATGATTGTACGAAAATCCATGAAATAACTCTATAGTTAGGCAGCTGACTGTTTGAAGAAACCGGCCCGTGATTGTTTATGTTTTGGCTAGTAAAATGTCTAGCGATGTTGGAAACAAAGCTTTTTTATAAAATTAAAAAATGCAAACACGACTGACGTCAGTGACTCGTCGACGATTTCCGTGTAGATGACGTCAGCCACAGGCATTATAAATAAAGTTTCCATGCACTACTTCGGTCACATTCTCTTCGGAGGTGCCGAGGGGCGGAGTCTCCGATATGGAAACACAAAGACTTATCGGAGTATCCTTGAATAAACTGAGTCAGCCTCGGGCGAGAGGAGAAGGAAGTCGCCTTCACAAGAACCTCCTCGTGGCTACCGTCCTTCAGAAGGCCAGGTTTATCTTCATGCAACAATCGATGAAGGCCAACAAAAGAACATTCAGCGACATGTTGGAAGGCGGAGAAAGTGAAATTATCGTCAAGAAACAGCGGTGAAATCTTGTCCATTGACCAAAGAGTTTTGTGTTGGTGCGTCACTTCGTTTTAGCAGTGATTTATAATTAAAAGTGCTTCCGAAATGAGGATATTCGATGTCCATGTTTCATCATCCTCAATATTGATTTGATTTCAAATCGTAATAGCAAAAATGCTGTGATTAAATATACTAATTATTTTAATAACGAAACCGTTTTTTTTTATTATTACCAACTATTTTTCAAGGACTTTACATATTTATATGATAGAATGATTTTGATGAATCAATTTAAATGTGCTAATACATACAGTACAAATAAATAAAAATTATATTCTCAAGATAGATAATAAATGTTATAGCAGATAATAATTTTATCATGCCACTTCTCTCATTCACATATAGTACATATGTATTTAAGAACAATATGATACATTCAAGACAATATTAATAATTTATTATTATATTCATACTATAATTTCAATATACACATGTATGGTCAATGATGAAATAGGTAAGAAATTCTCAATACGTAAATACATATATATTAAAAATGAATTCTAAATTATAGCTTCACATATCTTGATCTGGACTGAATTTTCATCCATTTCATTACCAACTAGACATCCTTCTCGACCCCGTTCCTCACAATATTACACTTTTCAGTTGTGTACAACCATATTTCCCTACTCTATATCACTGACAAGTATAATAGAACTTTTTAAAATAATCTTAAATTATTTTATTAAAAAATTACATTATTACACAAATTATTTAAATAATACAAAGCAATGAGAAAATTGACTTAACAAAAATATCACATTTGATTAAACTTCTACTTACAATTTATTTTTAAAATACTAAATTGTGAGGTTTAGCTGGATAGATGATTTTTATAACTCGTCATGATTTTTATTTGAGTGAGATTTAATAGCTGCTGGAAAAGCCCAAAACGTCGATGGTAAACCACGAGCGTCACGTTCCCTTTTTGCAAAAGCTGTGAATGATGAAATACAATTGCCAATAAAATGATTGGAAGATCCAAGAATAGCGAGATCCAAATGTGGGTTGGATTGGTTAAGTTTGTGAACTGTTATCTCTCGTCTTTTCAAAGCATCGCTAAGATCATTTATCATATGACTGTTGTCAGAAGCTACAAAAATGTATTTGACATCCTTCATATTTTTCAGCAAGCGTTTTATTTGTCTATAAATAAAAATATTATGTAATTCTGTAAAGGGTATGTATTGTATGTTAAACTAGTATGTACCTTATGATTTGTACTTTTGAAGGCATACACATTTCGGCCGTTGCAGGACCATATTGATTTCTGTAGCCGACACATTGAGGAGCGGCAAATAGATTTGGAGTTTGGTTGATATGTTGACATGCTTTGACCCAGTCTAAGCCATTCCTAAGGTGTATCCCAATAAAACCACCTTTCTTAAAATTTGATTTTATAAAATCCACCGCCTGTTTTCTTATATCTTCGTTCCATTTTAAATATTTATGTAGAATACGATTTTCTTCTTGAACTGGAAAACTTGCAGGAGCACCTAAATATACATTGTATATTATTAGTTTATATATTCATTAAATATATAATTTTGTATGGCTTACCGGTGAATGCTAGTACTGGCCATTTTTCAGCAGGATACTTTTCTCGCCACTGTTCAATCATATTTCCATGATGAACGTCATAGTGAAGTGGACCATAGAATTCAGAATTGGTGAAGCTTATATTAAACGTGTCCCAAAATGGTCCAAAGGGGTTTCCTTCCTTTGCGTTACAATTTTTACCTTCTACTTTTTTATCAATCGGATTTCTATGTGTATAGCAAAAGGAAGTTCTTTTATCTTCTGGCCAAACAGTTGGTGCAATTGTTTCCATAAAATCTTCCATGGTTATCACCCGATGATATTCTAATAAACTTTTAATATCGAAATAAGTGGAAAAAGGAACTTGTATCGATTTAGGTTCGCCGTATCGATATTCCACCCAAGGAGGGAGAATTAAAGTGCGATCAATTCCTTTCGAGAATGCTAAAGCTCCTAAGAAGTGATCAGCTTGGTTACCAAACCTACCTGTTAATATCGCGAAAAAGGATAAAAAATATAGTTTGATTGATGAATATGAATAGTCAAGACTTAATATTACTTACCCATACATGGACAGTATGCAATATATCCATTAGGATCACCTAACGAGGTTAGGTCGTCTGCGTCGACAACTTGAAACCATAAATTGTAAATGACCATAAACCTTAGGATATATTTCATGTTATATAACATGAATTAAACAGCTTTACAAATAGCGAAACAATATCGAATATCACGAAAAACGTAACTCAGACAACTTGTAAACAAAATAACGACTTTGACATTTTGTGTTGCCCTATTATTTGAAAAATTGTCTAATTTATTCAGATAATATCGTTTTAATTTATTGGTTATTCTTTATTATTAGATAAAAATACAAGTAATTAATGGTGATTAAAGTATTATAACAACAACAGAAAATGTAAATATATTAATGGATATACATATTTGTAATGGCAGCATTTAGCTGAAACTGTCAAAGTCAGTGAGGATTCTTTTGGGATCGTTCAGCTTCGTGATATGATGATGCTTTGTGTTGCTAGAGGAGTCAAGCAAGGTGTTGTTTGCAATAAAGGGGCGGGGCTACGGTCACTTTTGCCAGCGCTTCAAAATGGTGGAGCTTACACAACTAGTAGCTGCATCAGAAACAGCAGCAGTGGCTCTATAAATACACCAGAAGACACACCAACTCATACTGGACAGGTTCTCTATCCTCATGACTAAACCTTTTCATAATATTTGTATTTTATTTTGTTTTTATATATTCTACGTATTATGTAACAGTGTTTTGTTTAGCATTGACACGTTTTTAGTTCTGCAATTGTATTAGTTATATATTATTTTGAGTGTTTATATGCATATTTGCAAAGGATGTTTGTGTGAAGTAATGACAAAATACAATAGAACAACAACAAGCAACAGATAGATGCATTATTATCTGTCTGCCGATGTGTTGCAGTGCAATTCTCCATTTATACATATCTATCTTTACATAAAATCTGATTTTAGAGCTTCTTAATTCTTTGTTTTACCTGCCTTTCAAGGACTCTTCGAAATAGCTTAATAATTTTACTTGTAATGGATGGTAATTCTTTGTTTTTTTTTTGTCATGTTGTTGAATTTGAAGTAGATTAAATAATAATTTTGATAGATCGTTTGTATAAAAAAGCCCACTAAATGAGTAATAATATTAATTATTATTGTTTCATCACGTTTAAGATTTCTTTTACTTACCATTGATATAACCATACTATTTTTTTTAGAAATGGGACAAGGACGACTATAGGATGGCACGCTTTGAATTAGCCCCGAAGCAAGTAAATAATCAATGGGCTATAAAACTCATTGCTGAAGTTCCTCCCAAAAATACTAAGCAAAGAGTTGTATGGTGTGATGGCGGAAGTGGACCAGAAGGTCATCCTCGTGTTTACATTAACTTAGTCAGTATTATTTTTTGTTCTTAAACATTCTGTTTGTAATGAATATTTTACAATTACAATTTTTTGTTTTAGGACAAACCGGGAAATCATTCATGTGGCTATTGTGGACTTCGTTTCGCAAAGGATGATCATCATTAGTTGTTGTCTTTTAAAAATAGAATTTATTGAAATTTAATTAACTTATGCTATGTAAATTTGTTTTAAAATAAATATATCCAAACATATTTTTTTATATTTCGGTATGTATTACATATTACTTAAAAAAATAATTTAAGAAAGTAGTTATTTATTAGGATACTTAAACATAAAATTAAATTAATGTACAAGAGTCAAAACTGTTATGCTATTATGGCTTTTGCTTGTGTGGATTCATTCCAGGTCGTCCGCCACCTCGACCGAGGCCGGGTCGTCCTCCATGACCGAATGCTCCTGTTAGTGCATTACGTTGATTAGAAAAATTGTAATAGAATTATTAAAAAATTAAGAAATACCTCCGCGGCCAGTTCCTCGGTTTGGTCGTTGATTCTGACCACCACCTCTGCCTTTCATTTCACCTCGGCCTCGAGCTTTTACCTGGGTTTCTTCTTTAACCATGTCAATCACCTCATCAGGGATACGTAGATATTTTATTGTGCTGCCTCTAATGTAACATTCGGGCATTCTCCAAAATTTATCACCATCCTACAGAATATAATATTATAATGTCTTATGAAAATGTTCCATACAATAGTTTCAAAAAACTTACGCGTGATGTGCAGATAACTTCTCTCAAATTAATGTTCATCCAGTTATCACAGCTTACTAAATGTCCGTTATATGTTTCACCATTTTTCAATTCCACCAACTAAAATATTACATTTATTTTGATTAAACGATAGACACATTAACTTTATGAGAGAATATTGAATTTACCATGGGGTGGTTTTGGGCCGTTCTCAAAAGCGATAAAGGAAGCTGAAATATAAAAATGTATTACTTCACAAAAGATATTAAGGAAAAATCTCTTCAATCTGAAGAAAACAACAATAATATTTGAAAATATTCGAAGTATTGAAGATAGGTAGGCATACATGCATCGAAGTAGAATATTTTATAGTAAATATACATATTAAACCATAAAATAACCAAAAAATTTGAACCTCTCATACAGATCTATTGACTAGTAGTAAACAAATTGTTGGGGGCAAATATTCGAGCAAGATTCCATTGGTAATATATCAAAGTAAGAAATAATACTAATTCATTATTATCAATTTTAAAGGTACCATTTTATTCTCGCCGACACAGACGTCAAGCAACGTTCGTTTGGTAGTGAAATGCTGCCATGTTAAATAATTCAAACCATGCTTGGATCTCGTATCTAGTCAATATACATTCATTTCATTTCAATAACATCAATGAAGTTTTACTAAATTGAAATTTGTATAAAAAAGATTGTTTTAAATTTGGGATAAATGAAAATAAAATATTTATAAATGGTTTCGTTATTTGACGTTTATTCAAAGTGCTGCCATACGTCTGATAAAGTGTAATAAATAATACAAGGGATGAATTTACAAGTGGTGAGAACGCTATCTTCTGCAAGGGTTGGATTAAGGACACTTAGGTTCTCCCGAGCATTTAATTGTGGGGCAGTCATTGGTGATCCTGTGATTAGTATACTCCCCTCAGGTATTCATTTTGAAATTATCAATTATTTTTCATCCCTATAACTTGATTTGTCAAATTAATTTAATTATACAATATTGGTAATTTATTTCAGATCCTATAATTGCTAACGATATGCATTCTAATTTAATAAGTGAACGATTTCATCCATATATTAGAAGTTCTTGCTTAAGAGTAAATTGTGGAGAACTTCGATCAGCGCACATTGGTTGGTCTGTAGAAATTGTTGGTCGATTACAAAAGCAAACGATGGGTCGGTTTATTTTGCTCCGTGATGGTCACGGATCCACTCAACTTGTTGTTCCACCTGATGTAAATCAATTTTTTTTCTTTTATTTAAAGATGATAATACTAATCAATTTTTTTTTAGAGAATGGATTTATCGAAACGATTTTTACATATGCCTTTACATTCATATGTATCCATAGTAGGAAATGTTGTTCAGAGACCTGTAGCGGCATTAAATGATGTAAGAGAGCAATTATAAATTATATATTAATATTAAGTATACCAATTTTGCAAAGTAATTATCCTACAATCATTTTGATGCAGAAAATGTCTACAGGAGAAATTGAAGTATCCGTTCAAGATATTGTTATGGTGAAAGTAAATAAAACTACCAATATCATGGAAAATATGAGCGGTTTCAAAGAAACGAAAAGACATTATTCCACATTAGCACAAACAAATAAAAATCTTACCAGTGATGAAGTCCAAAAATGTAGTAAGTATATTGAATTCGTATAAACCAGTTTCTTCAAAATTATCTAAAACATAATTATTTTGGTATAGGACAAAACGAAAATCTGATAAATACATTAAAATCTCGATTAGACACTTGTGGTGGTTTGACAAAAAATGATGTCGGTCGTGAAGTTACAATCGTAGGATGGACTAATCTTCGTAATAATTTGACTCGATTTATGCAGCTTAAAGATGGATATGGCTCAATACAATGCTTACTGCCTTCCAATGTAAGATTATTTTTAGCATTAACACACATTATAAACTGAATTTCATTATCTATATTGGCAGAATAATGATCTCCAAGAAATAGCATCTAAATTGACCAATGATGATATTATAGAAGTTAAAGGTATTGTGCGACACAGGCCCGACAATCAAATAAATATGGTTTGCTATTATTCTTTGAAATATATTACACAATTTACATAGAAAAAAATACACTTTTGTGTTATTACAGGTTACATCTAATGGGGACATAGAATTGATGATAAATAGTATGAAAATTGTCGATCCAAACAATCACATCGACAATGGAGATGCTACGACAGAACAAATTATGACAGAAAAGGTGTGAGGCTTGCTTCATTCATTTGCATGCCTACATATGTATTTTTATTAAGTTAATTGTTAATAAATTTTATAGTTACTTGAAGGTGGTTTGAATAGTTTTACATGGAGGACTCATTCATGTGGAGAACTGCGTTTAGAAGATGTAGGTAAAAAAGTGACTCTTTGTGGATGGCTGCAATTTAAAAGAATGGGTCAATTTTTTACTCTCCGTGATTCATATGGCTGCACTCAATGCCTCATTATGAATGTAATTTATTCTATGATTTATTATTTTTACCCACTTTACTGAAGGATTAACACTCTTTACAGGAAAATAAAGAGGACTCAAATATTGATAATATTTCAGTGGAAACCATTATAAAAGTAATAGGAACTGTTAATGCAAGACCACAAAGTTCTATCAATCAATCAATGCCAACTGGAGAAATTGAGGTATTAGTTGAAAGTTTGGAAATTTTAAATAATGTATCTTTTGCACCGATTCCAGTCCGCAGTTTTCAAAGCCACAAAGAAAATTTAAGATTACAATACAGGTTTGATAAAAACAATGAGCAACCTTGGTTTTATTTACCATTAAAGTTTATTTAAATTTAATTAAAGATACATTGACCTTCGGTTTCCTGAAATGCAACACAACCTTCGTCTTCGATCTAATATGCTGATGAAAATGCGAAAATATCTGATTGATCAGAATAATTTTGTGGAAGTGGAGACTCCTACTCTATTTTGTCGGACTCCTGGAGTATAAAATATTGTATTAAGCATATTTTCATATGTTTATAATTAACAATTTTTATTTACAGGGGGCACAAGAATTTGTTGTTCCTACAAGATGTAAAAATCAATTTTATTCACTTGTTCAAAGTCCTCAGCAGTTTAAGCAGATGCTCATGGCGGGAGCAATCGATAGATATTTTCAATTAGCTAGATGTTACAGGTATTTTTTATATAAACATATTTATTAATTTTATATAAATAAATTACATTGCAAGTCAATTTTGTTCAGAGATGAAACAGTCAGAGGCGATAGACAACCTGAATTCACACAGTTGGATATTGAATTGTCATTTGCTGGTATTGATGAAGTTCTCGCTTTAATTGAAGGGCTATTGTTATTTGCATGGCCTAAGCCTTTACCTCCAGAGTCATTTAAAAAAATTACTTACAGACAAGCTTTAGAAACATATGGTACGGATAAACCCAACACATCATATGATCTCAAAGTAGGTGAATTTTATATTATCATGTTATTCATATTTATTCAATTCGTTTTTATTTCAGTTTGAAAATTTCACTGATATAGTCCAAGAAGAGAATCCACTCAGATCGAAATTCACAAATCTAAGCTGCTTTGGTTTTGTCATCAAAAACTCTAAAGCTATGCTATCAAATACTCAAAAAAAAAATCTATGCGAAGAAGCTACGAAGAAGTATAAAAATGTGATACTAAAAGTTATACATGAATCAAACGTTGATGGTTTGTGTACGAAATTGGAGAATATTCTAGGAAAAACTGAAATTGAAGACTTAAGAAAAAAGTTAAATGTGCAGGATAATGATTTTATAGTGATTGCGATTGGATCTGGAGATAATTCAGTGTGTACTTTAGTGATTTGTAAAATATTTCAAATGAATTATTGAATAACTAACATGTTCATTCTAGTGCTGGGCATTGGGAGAAGTTCGACTAAAGGCCATAAGTAACAAAGAACTTATAAATGATATTAAAAGAACAAGCACGAAAGATGATATTCTGTGGGTTGTGGATTTCCCACTGTTTAACAAAGGTGATTCAGGATCACTGGAAACTTGTCATCATCCTTTTACAGCACCTCACCCCGATGACATCCATTTGCTTCAGTCAGATCCATTAAAGGTAGGAATTGTAATATATTTTAATATTTTTGAATTATTTAGTATTGTTTTATTTGAATAGGTTCGGAGTTTGGCTTATGATTTAGTTATCAATGGAAATGAAGCCGGTGGTGGATCCGTTCGTGCTCATAATGGTCAACTTCAAAGACACTTACTTGATATACTAAAAATACCCCACAAACCACTACAGCATTTCCTAAATGCCTTGGATAGTGGTTGTCCACCACATGCGGGTATTGCATTAGGTCTGTATTTACAAATAGTTATGATTGTTGTTTTTTGTTTTAAAAGTATAAATGTTCCTTGATTTTTATACACAATTGCTTGGTGGTGTGTAAATGTTAAATGTCCGAAAGCACAGTACAGGGATTAAAAACATCAAAAATAGTTTTTCAAATTACATATTTTTGTTTATATGTGCACACTTATGCTGATGTGGTGTATCATGGTGCATGCAAGTGGCATCGGTTTTGTATATTTACTATTAAAGTGTTCATATTTTGGGTGTTGCGATGTGTTGTGAAATATATGAAACAAGCTCATCACGACATGTCACTTCAGTGAAGTGTGAATCTATATTATTGCCAAGGTTGCCTATGTTATACAAATAAATATGTGATTTTCAGGTATTGATCGTTTAGTGTCTCTTGCATGTAATGCAGAATCAATAAGAGATGTAATTGCATTTCCTAAGTCACATGAAGGTAAGGATCCTCTATCGGGTGCACCTGCTCCAATTTCAGACGAAGAAAAAAAATTATATCATATATCACAATAAAATATGTATATAAATAAAGTGTTGTAAATCTGATGTTTTTATGATAAAATAAATTATACGAGTTAAAATGTTTCACTTAATAAAATGGTGAGTTCAGTCAAGATTGTTTTATTTTATATTTTAATGAAACTTATTTTCTAGGTGTATATTACATTAAAAAAATGTTCTTTTGCACTTTGCACTCCCTAATTGATACCCGAATCGAAGTCAAAGTCAGTATGTGCAGAACAGTAATTTGCATATGAATGTTTTTGAAGTAAAAAGTTTACGGGTCATCTATAGTCGGGAGCCAGAACGCCATGTTGGTGCAGGCGGAGGCGAGCATCATAAACTTAGGATTAAACTGTACACATTGAATGGGAGCGGGATGATCTCCACTCAGCACACACACTTTGTAACCCGTGTCCGCATTCCAGACGTGCACTTTGCCATCGGCCGAGCCACTGAAAATGAATTGAGAGTCGGGACTGAACGAAGCTTCTATGGGAATACCCTTGTTGTTAAGGTGTCCGGTGAAAGTCTGCAGAGGAGTGCCGTGAAAAGCGTCGATCAATCGAATGACGGAGCCGTTGGTGCTGATGAGCATAGTTTTGCCGTCTCTGGAGAACTTCAGGCCGGTCCAGTCGCATTCCTTCTCCTGATTCAGCTTGAAGGTGACGAAGGGTCCCTTGTCGAAGGAGCGCAGGTCGTATAGCTTGATGCTCTCGGAGTTGACTCCTGCCGCGAAGATGAGTCCTTCAGGGTCGTAAGCAGCCACGGGGCGGCCGGCCAGATGCATGAGGCCCTGGCAGTTCGGCGAGCGCAGATCCCAGAGCCTCAGCGTCTTGTCCATGGCTCCGGACAGGAAGGTGTCCTCGACCGGCGACAGACACAGCGTCACGACCTTCTTGGTGTGTCCGGGGAAGTAGCGGATGTACTTGTTGTCGTGTAAGGACAGGTAACGGATAGTGTCGTCCACCTTGGTGGAGCTGTGGATGGCCGTGTTCTTGGCGTGCGTGAAGTGGATCAGGTCCACGCCATACTTCTTGCTGTTCACGGTGATCATCTGCGTGCCTTTCTCGCAGTCATAGATGACGATCTGGTCATCCTCGCTGCAGGAGATCAGCGTCTCGCCGCTGGGGGAGAAGTCGATGCTGTTGATCCTGTCCGTGTTCTCCCTGAACACTTTGGCCACCTTGAAGCTCCTCACCACAGACTCGACCAGCTTCATGGTGTCCTTCCTCTGCTTCTTCTTCTCCGGTTCTTCACTCCTGTCACTGTCACTCTCGCCGTGTCAACAATTGTTTTGCTTCACTCGGTTGCATGTCTTTTCACATTTATAAATGTGAACTGATTTTCCTTTATTTCATTGTAAATTTACTATATTAATTATTTTAATATTTTGGTGTTTGTGTAAAATGATTCCGAATGTTTTTTCTTGAAATCGCAGTGGAACAAAATATTTGTTCAAAAAGCGATGAATTAATAGCGCAAGTGAAGTGTTGGTCCACGTCCACGTGTAGTAGTGGCAGCTTGTGTTTCTGTCCTCTTGAAGGACTTTGCCGCTGTTGACGAGTCCCTTTGTTTACAAATTTCGCACGCCATTGAATTGGAATAAAGCAATCGAGGTATTAATGTTATAAGCTTATTTATGTAGGTACTTTTATTATCGAGTACAACTTTACGTACCTTCTTTGCCTGGAGCATTTGAATACTTTCACCATAATTGATGTGATTGCATCATACTATTTCGATCAATTGATCTACATTAGTTCCATATTGAAAGAGAGCATTAAATTCTTTTAAAGTGAGCGTACATTCTTTATTTCTATCTATTTAGTATCATCACCTGATAATAATAAAAAACTTTTACAGATGGATACGTCTATGACTGCCAAGGATATCCGAAATGCGTTTATCGATTTCTTCAAAGGAAAACAGCATTCGTATGTCCACTCTTCTTCTACCATTCCTTTGGATGATCCTACTCTGCTTTTCGCCAATGCCGGAATGAATCAGTTCAAGCCGATTTTCTTAGGTACCGTAGATCCCAACAGCGATATGGCCAAATGGCAAAGAGTCGTCAATACCCAGAAGTGCATCAGGGCCGGAGGAAAACACAACGATCTGGATGATGTTGGCAAAGATGTCTACCATCATACATTCTTCGAGATGATGGGCAACTGGTCTTTCGGCGATTATTTCAAAAAAGAAATTTGCGAATGGGCTTGGGAACTTCTCATCGAAGTCTTCAAATTATCCGCCGATAGGCTTTATGTCACCTACTTTGGAGGAGATGAAAAATCTGGTCTCACTCCCGATGAAGAGTGCAAAGAAATTTGGCTAAAATTAGGTGTTCCGGCTTCTCATATCTTACCGGGAAGTATGAAGGATAACTTTTGGGAAATGGGAGAAACTGGTCCGTGTGGACCTTGTTCTGAATTACATTATGACCGAATCGGGGGTAGAGATGCAGCGCATCTTGTGAATATGGATGATCCAGACGTTTTAGAAATTTGGAATTTGGTATTCATTCAATATAATCGTGAATCTGATGGCAGTTTGAGATTATTGCCAAAAAAACATATCGATTGCGGTCTGGGATTGGAAAGATTAGTTTCCGTAATTCAAAATAAAAAAGCCAATTATGACACTGATATTTTTGTTCCTATATTTGAGGCTATTGAGAAAGGCACCGGGATTCGACCATACACAGGAAAAGTTGGCTCTGATGATGCTGACGGTATTGATATGGCCTACCGTGTCTTGGCGGACCATGCAAGAACTCTCACAATAGCTCTGTCCGATGGAGGATGTCCTGATAATACTGGCAGAGGTTACGTACTTCGTCGTATTTTAAGGAGAGCAGTGAGATACGCAACTGAAAAACTCAATGCCAAGCCTGGATTTTTTGCTACTTTGGTTCACACAGTTGTAGATCTTTTAGGGGAGACATTCCCCGAAGTGAAGAAAGACCCACAGAGTATAATTGATATAATCAACGAAGAAGAGACTCAATTTTTGAAAACTCTTACTCGGGGCAGAAATCTATTGAATAGAACCATTACCAAATTAGAAAACAGCAAAGAAGTTCCTGGTGATGTCGCTTGGCGATTATATGACACTTATGGTTTTCCCGTAGACCTAACTCAGTTGATGTGTGAAGAAAAGGGGCTGACAGTAAATATGTCTGGCTATGAAGATGCTAAAAAATTAGCTCAATTAAAATCCCAAGGAAAAGGTTCAGGTTCCGAAGACACTCTATCATTGGATGTCCATGCCATCACTGATTTACAGAATAAGAATGTGCCTCCGACTGATGATTCTTTTAAATACAAATATTATGCCTCTGAAGATAAAATTACATCCTACAATTTTGAGTCATGTGATGCTACTGTAATTGCTCTTCGTTTTGATAAAAAATTTGTTGATTCAGTTACATCTGGCCAAGAATGTGGAGTGCTTTTGGATTGCACAAATTTTTACGCTGAACAAGGAGGCCAAATATTTGATGAAGGTTTCATGGTAAAAATCGGAGATGATAGTGTCGAATTTGCAGTTAAGAATGTTCAAGTAAAAGCAGGTTATATACTGCATACTGGAATTATTGAAGGAATACTCAAAGTTGGTGACAAAGTATCTTTGCATCTTGATACAGAACGCCGCAGGTTGATCATGAATAACCATACCGGTACTCATATTCTCAACGGTGTACTTCGCAATGTGTTGGGCAATGAAGCTGATCAAAGAGGTTCACTTGTTATGCCTGACAGGCTAAGATTTGATTTTACAAATAAAGGTCCAATGACTGTAAACCAGATTAAAGATGCAGAGAATCAAATCAACAATATTATCAATGCAAATGATAAGGTATATGCAAAATCTATTAAATTGTCTGTTGCGAAGACTATTAATGGTCTAAGAGCAATGTTTGATGAGACGTATCCGGATCCTGTAAGGGTAGTTGCAGTTGGAGTACCGATTGAGAAACTGGAAACAGATCCTTCCAGTGAAGCTGGACTAAAAACTTCTGTGGAATTTTGCGGAGGTTCTCATTTGCATAAGACAGGGCACATTGGTGATTTCCTTATTTCAAGCGAAGAAGGCATTGCTAAAGGAATCAGAAGAATTGTAGCTCTTACTGGACCCGAAGCTACCAAGGCCTTAAATAAAACGGTTATTTTAAATAATGATCTCAATAATCTATGTAACGCAGTGAAAGATGAAAAATCAAACATTAGTTCAAAAGAACTTGTCAAACAAATTGTTGAGCTTGATGATACAGTTGCACATGCTGTTATACCGTATTGGAAAAAAGATGAAATGAGAAATACACTGAAAGGATTAAAGAAGCAGTTAGATGATAAAGATCGCATTTTTAAAGCTGCCATTCTTACTAATGTAGTCGAGGCTGCCAAAGAGCTTTGTGTAAAGAAAGAAAATGCTAAAATTATTGTATCGGAATTAAAAGCTCTTAATAATACGAAAGCTTTGGATGCTGCTTTAAAACAAGTCAAACAATCCAGCCCAGAATCATCTGCAATGTTCTTCTCAGTTGATCCCGATTCTGGCAAGATATTTTGCTTATCGAGTGTTCCAACAAAGGCTGTGGAGAAGGGCCTTAAAGCATCTGAATGGGTTCAAGCCGTGTCCGGGCTGATGGGAGGAAAAGGTGGTGGAAAGGCAGAATCCGCACAGGCTTCAGGACCCAATATCTATTGTTTAACAGAAGCATTACAATTGGCTGAAAGTTTTGCAAATCTTAAGTTAAAGTGAGCTCATTTTTTCTAACCCAGTTTTGATAATTTTGTACATTCAACTAAAAATGCATTTTTACAATGTTCCATTTTATTGATGAGCATGGTTGTGTTTCAATTATTTATTTACATTTAACTAAATTGTCAGTGCCTATTTATAATATAAATAAATCATCTCCTTGATTCTGAATGACTATATGATTTATTAACTGTAATTGGTACCAGGAATGGTCGGGATCTGCATCCAAATCTCAACTGTCCAGCATTTCTGTTTCCTCCGAATCCACCACCCAGACGTCTTGGTTTCCATCCATCCATAGTTCTTTCCACTTCATAGTCCACTAATATTTCAGAGTTATCAATATACTCCTTGTTCATCTCTTTGTATGCTTTATTAGCAGATTTAGTAGATTCATATTCAATGAAGCAGTACCTTTTGGATTTGCCAGTAACAATGTCTCTTACTAGACGACAAGAGACAATTTTTCCAAACTTTGAAAATTCATTAGTAAGTGTACTCTGTTGAAAAGAATTGAATCAAAATAAATCTAATTCTATATTTGTAAATATGAGACATTTAGTCCAGTGGTTGCCAAAGTTTTTCACTTGAGAAGATTTCGCTGGTCTGCAGAAAAATGTGGAATACATTTACTCATCATGTTAAGTTATGTTTTAAGATACATTAAAACATGATTAAATTCATATCAATATGTGACAAGTTATAAAAACTTCTGTCGTATACTGTACACACTGGCCATTGGACCCCGAAATCCTATTAGTGGTCCGCGGGATTTAAATTATTAATTAACTGGTCCGTGAGGTCAAAAAGTTTGGCGACCGCTGATTAAGTCAACATAGTGACTGAGAGTAAATGTGGAATTGCTTACTTCATTAGTTCTCGGATTTAATTTTGCTATGAATATTGTATTTAGTGGAACTCCCTTGACATTTCTATCTGGTACATAAGTTGCATTGATGGCTCTGACTAAAGCTTTATCATGAGGAATTGTATCGGTTCCTAAAATATTAATGGACATACTGCAATAATAATATATAAAATTTAATTTATTTAACGTCAAACTCACCGTCGATTGAACCAATCTTTAAAGGATCGTATGTTTTAGCATATTTATTCCACAACTCTGATTTATAATGAGTTTCGCTTCGAAACTTCGATGAATCTCTGTAGGATTTTTCCTAAAACCCAATTGATAATATTATAACATCACGAACGAACGTTCAATAACGAGTTCTTTGAAATGTCATTACATTGTGATTTCGATAGTAGGATTCCTTATATTTCGACATTGATATGAAACGAGATACACTATGATATAACTTTATTTCCAGAATCTATGAAAATGTGGCAAATAGAAGTTCTTTTGCATTATTTTTATAAAATGGCCCAACTGTCAAACGATACAAACTGTCAATGTCATGTTTAATGGCTGTTCAAAACATATTATTTGGCTGGCAAGACAAAAAAAAAAAAACAAGAAGATGTATAACTATTTTGCTATTAAATTTATAAATGGTCAGTCTATAATAATGAATATGCTAAATATCAGTATTTGTAGAGTTAAATATTTTTCACTATAAAAATAGTAGGCTACCAACACATTAGCAAACGACTAGGACTGTGGAAAGCATTCACGGAAAAGGATTGATTAATTTCTATGTGCAATTTTTTTTTTGTAATTAAAAATTTACAATGTGTAGTTTTTATTTGTCTTAGGTAAAATATGGATTTTCCCCTGGCCCACTTGGTTCTAATGTCACAAGCTGCCACCAATTGAAACAAATAAAAATTTCTCTACATTCAATATATTTGGTTGGTAAACATGAAACTTAACTTATATAATATTACTGACAAGTGTGTACATTATCGAGTGTTTCAACATGTTCTTTGAAGGCTTCCAATGCTTCGCCACATTCGAATCGCACATAGTCAATTACTTTGATTTTATTCTCATTCAACACCTCTTGGACTCTTTTCGTTGGGTCTAGTAAATATTCTTGATAGATTAGACAAGGTTCATCATCAATATTATCGGTTGGTTTATCATGCTCAGCATCACCAATTTTTTGAGGGTTGTGACCAACAATATGTTGACATATTTGACGACTTATTGTTTTATGGGTATCGCTTTGTTCTTCAGTAGTGTAGGCGAGTAATCCTCCATATTTTCCGATTGAATAGTTAGTGATATTAGAGGGTGACGGATGAGTATAGGCTGATAAATATAGACCCGGTGAAGCTTTCCAGCATTCAGCTCGTCGTAGAGCAGCATTTTCACCAACTGTTCCAATCATAAGAACCAGTTCTTCAGCTAATGTTTTCCCCGATGTAGAGTGTAGGTTAGCCAATCTTTCTGAGTCCAAGCACATCTGAAATACACAGATTAATTAAAAAACACATAAAGACAAATAAAGAGACTGAATAACCTTTGTAAGTAATCCTTTAGCTTGTATGGTTGTATGTGAGAATTGGTAACATGCATTGGCAGCTTCTTCTACCATAACATGAAATTTATCATTTTTAGCCACAAAATCAGTTTCACAATTCACTTCCACAAGAGAAGCATGTGATTCATCATATTTAATGGCAATTAGACCCTGAGCAGTGGTTCTGCCAGATAATTTAGTTGCTTTGGTCCAACCCAAGGATTGTGCTTGTTGGTGGAGCCATTCTTCAGCCTGGAAAGAAGTATTTCGATTATTATATTTCTGGCATATTTAGAAAGGTTTCTTTTTTTTATAAAATACTCACCTTTTTTAGGTCATTATTATGCATTTCTAATGCTTTTTTGCAGTTGGCAAATGTATAACCAGTACTTTTTCTGAGTTTCGCTAGTAGTGATGTATTCGAGTCTGCTGACCAAAGTGAACGACCAAAATGAATTCTTCTTATCAGATTTTGAAAAATCTACAAAAAAATAGAATATTTTACTAAATAAAAATTATGAAATAGTATCTCTTGGGATATTAATTTATAATATGAATTTTATTTTCAAAAAATCGTATGCTATAAAAGATTATTATTTAATAACAGAATCAAAACAAATAAGTAAACAGTTCAAATTGTTGGAGGGGAGTTTAGTTGCTATGGTTTTGAATAAATAATAAGATATTAAAGCCGGTTGTTAGTTAAGATTTAAAAGTATACAAAAACAGAAATGTAAAGCTGTAATTCAGTATTTTACTGACCTCTAAACGAATTGTAAAAGGTAAAGTAACAAGTACAAGTGGGTGAATGAATGTGTTTTAGGAAAGATGTGTGAATCGTAGAAGCTAGTGACCTCGTGGTCATCCATTCAATGTGAAGTTATTAATAAATCTAACGAATAGTATTTTTAAATCACTCACCATTACGAATTCTTTCAAGTCACGTTGATGTGAAAAACTACGAAGACCGAATGTCAAAATTTATTTCTAAGTGTTGCTATTGCCAATTTTGCATAAAAATATTATTAAAAAAATGATTGAACAGAAATTTCACACCTATTAAATTTCTAGCTAATAAAATATTTTAGAAAAGAGCATCAAACACAATTATGTTCCATACGGGAAAATTCAATAAAATTGCCTTGAAGAAGCGTACTACTGTAACATCTACAACAGACTCGGAAAGCATACTGAAACTACCAAGGCTCGAAGTTCCAAAAGACTATGCATCGAAAAGCAAGGAAATTTACAATATTCCCGATAAACTTTTATGTCTTTCTATACCTCCAAAAAAGGTTGTTACTGGTTCATTAAGTTACACACGGAAGAAACGCCACGAAAAAAGTAATTATTTTGTATATTTTAATTTCAAACGTGATTCAATATCATATTGGTTTTTCAGTAATGAAATCGTATACCACACTTCGAAAGGCTCGCGAAGATTTTAGAGTAAAACTCTTCAAATTGATAATTCAAGAAGATGGACCGGATGATAAATCAGAAATACCTTCTAGATATGAAAGGCAACTCTTGCGATATTACTACTATTTGAAATTTGGTATAGATACTGTTCATGTGGCTCCTCTTAACGAAAAAATAATTACTAGGTATGCTATTGGATAACTCAAAGAAAATACATTTAAACTTATTATAAATATACATATACACATTTTTTTATCTTCAGAGTGCATAATTTGATCACCCCAAAGTTGAAAAAGTGGAATATTGTTCTAATGAATGTTACCGAAGATATGAAGGAAGATTTTATATTGAGTATGAAGAAAGCTGTTGTAGATTTTGTATTGAGAGACCCAAGAATGGTATGATAGCAGTTTATTTAATTTTATAAAATAATAAAATCTAAATTAATTTATAGATACAGTCATATACATGCAGTAACACACTGGAAAAACTGAAATTGAGTTCTCAAGATGTTTCTCAGTATGAAAGATTTATAAAGTCGAAATTTTTTCTCAAAAGAAATTTGCACAGTATAAATGCTTGCATTGCTCAAGTATTGGATATATGGTGGAATCATTATAAGTAAAATATAACAATATTAAGTAGGAAATATTTTCTCTTTTTCATTTCAATCTCATTTTTAGTGATTTCCGTTTGATAAATATTACAGAAATAAGACAAAAGAAGGAAGCTTATTCGGTTCAAAATTTTTATGAGACTTGTAAAAATCACATTCAGAATGGTATTAATATTTTAAATAATAAATGGGTTCCATTAATCAAAGATATTTTTTATCAGGTTGTAATAGTGATTCATAAAATGTAACATAATTTGCAATACAAATTAAATATATTTATTGGGTTTTACAGGGAGCTAAAAAAAAATTGACACCGCATATAAACCTTCCGAAAAAGTGTAAGCGTTTTTATGACTGCCTATCTTGTATTATGACATATAATTTACAGACGCTCTGTTTATTCTCAATTAATGAATACACATCTTACTTATTAGATGTTGAAGTAAGTGAAACTGTATAGTTTACACTTTACTGTATGTAGACCATCAGCTCAAAATATATTTTTCAGGAATCTAACAGAGGTTTCCGGATTAATGTAATGTTTAAAAATGATACCATTTTATTTGATCCCTCATTCAAGAAGATTCAATCAATTTTATTAGAAATTTATTCTTTTCTAATAGATGCTTGCAAATATATCCCCAGAATTGAAACACAGTTACATGATATATTTTCAAATGGACCGCTCTATTTAAAGGTTATTTAAATTTCTAATATTTTTTTATATTTTCATGACATAATATACATATAACATTTTTATTCAAAATAGCCAGTGATTGATATGGCTTTTATTGAGGAGTGTAAAAATAAAGTGTCTAATCTTCTGGATGATCAAAGAATATGTCCCGAATTAAGGATTCAAGATTTTGATGATTATATTTCTTTGATAAATGGTGAAGTAAGTACTAATATGAATTTTTTTTAAGGAGGATCAAGTGATATTTAGATAAATAGTATATTAATATAGTTATGAACACATTTTTAAAACCAGGTGAGAGATGAAGTCAATTCATTTTTGAATTCCGAGCCGCCCAAGAGTTTTGATCAATATTGTATTTTGGCTAAAAAGTATGTTGAAATAGCTTCAGAAATTCCTATAAAAATTGAAAAAGTTGTGGTTGTCGGAATGTACCAGATTGAAAGAGGAGATCTGATGGATTCTCTTCAAAACGCTGCTATGTATTTTGCCAATGCAATTTTGGGGAGAATGACTATGGACTATCAAACTATGATAAAAGAGTAGAAAATTTTATATTTTGAATTAAAAAATTTGAATTTTAATACTGAACTAAATTATTCATTTTAGTTTTGGGGAAGAATATCAAAATATATCAGATGATTTATTAAAAGCTCCTCCAAATACAGCTGCGCTTATGGATTTGATGAAATATGCCGAAGAAGTTGAAAGCGACATATTGGTCAAATTGGAGTCAAAACTCAAATTTGTTATGCAATATATAACTTTCTTATCGGATTTTACAACCTTTACTCCATTAGAAATGAAAGCGAACAATAATACATTTCAATGGTAAGATAATTTTTTTTTGTGATGTATAGAATAACAATTTATTTGTATGGGTAGGTATGCTCGAATGCCAAGTGTACTCGAAGAAAGTAGAAAAATGTGCAATGAGAAAAAATTTGAATATCAAGGAGTATTAGAGATACGTATAGGTAAATTCCATAGTGATTTGGCTGTAATGTCGAAGCAAGTAGAGGAACTTCAGTACTGGGGAGATATTGAACAACTTCTAAAATATGTTACACGAGCTGGCGCATTACATGAAAAGTAATTTTTGAGTCAATATATTTTTATTGATCTTTTTAAGATATACCAAACTTTTGAAAAATTTAGACTGACTGCAGCATTGGTAAAGATTGAAAAATTTAATGAAGAGGAAAAATCATTTGGGTGGGAGAAATCACAATATCCCGTTCGAAAACAAATAAACGATAAGCTTCTACCATACAAAAGGTTATATGATTGCGCTAGTGAATATTTGAACAAGCATACATTGTGGATGACTTCTAAAGTAAGTAGTAATAATAAATATTATCAACCAAAATTCTATTTCCATTCATACTTGTCTCTGTCACTATTTTAATTTTAGGTAGGTTCATTTGATCCAGAGATTATTGAAAAGGATGTTAACTACTATTACAAGACTGTCATTAAATCAGAAAAAACATTTTCTGAAATCCCAAATGCTTATCAACTAGCAAATGATATTAAGTTATTATTTTTAATACTATTGGTAAATATTTATATTTAAATATATTCGGTTATATTTTGCTATTTCCAGAATAAAGATTGAAGAATTTCAAGAACATATTCCTATTATACAAACATTGGGAAATCCTGGAATGAAATTAAGACACTGGGAAAAAGTATCTGAAATTGTTGGTTTTCCAATAAAAATTGATGATCATTTAACTTTAGAAAAAATAATAGATTATGGACTCTCAGAATATATTGCAAAATTTGAAATTATTTCACAAGCAGCAACCAAAGAAAATTTGCTTGAAAAAAATCTTGATAAAATGTTGTTTGAATGGGAAGATTTGCTCTTTTCAGTTTATTTATACAGGTTTTAATAACACCAAAGAATGAAATATATTTTTACATGGTTTGTTATTAAATAATGTAAATTTTATATTTTAGAGATACTGGGACTTACATTTTAGGCGGTATTGATAATATTCAACTACTGCTAGATGATCATATAGTTAAAACACAGACTATGAAAAATTCTCCTTATATAAAACCATTTGAATCAACAATACTGTTAGTTGAGAATGAAATTAGTATTTAAGTAATAAAATCTATATCAGATATTTTTTAAAGTGCATGGGAGGCAAAGTTACAATTACTTCAAGAAATTATGGATGAATGGCTTCATGTTCAAGCAACATGGGTATATTTTGAACCCATATTTTCTACACCCAATATTCAACAGCAAATGGCTGAAGAAGCAAGAAAGTTTAGTGCTGTCGACAAGGTTGAATATACATACAAAAATTAAATAATAATCAACCAACATGTAACCATATGTTCATGTAATTCATAGATTTGGAGAGAAATAATGAAAGCAGTGAATGCCGAACCCAGAGTATTGGATGTTATTGAGATTGAAAAAATGTCAGAAAAATTGAAGAAATCAAACAGTCTTTTAGAAATAATTCAAAATGGTTTATATTTATATTTAGAGAAGAAGAGAGTTTATTTTCCTAGGTATATATGAAATAACCATGACATTTTTAATATTATTATTACACCACAAAACCACACAATTCATCTAATCTTTAATATTCAGATTTTTCTTCCTTTCCAATGAAGAGGTATTGGCTATACTTTGTGAAACAAAGGATCCCACAAGGTAGGAATTTATATTTCAAATTGCTTGAAATATTAACACAACCTGTTTAAATTTTTAAGAGTATCACCACATTTGGAAAAATGTTTTGAAGGCATTGATAAGTTAGTTTTCGATGATGACCTCTGTATTACTGAAATAGTGTCAATGCATGGTGAGAAAATTGAATTACAACAAAATATTAGTACAGCAGATGCAAAAGGACAGGTAAATATCCCAAATAAGATTAAAGATTGTGTCCAAAATATAGTATTATAATACTAATTATAGGTTGAGAACTGGCTTAAAGAACTTGAAGATATTATGAAATTGTCTATATGCCAGGAACTAACAAAAGCTATACAAGAGTCTAGTAAAATTATGAGAGAAAAATGGGTTCTAGAATACGCTGGACAATGTGTTAGTTTTAAGTGCATATTAGAAGAATTAACATTTTAAATTAACCTTTACTTCATTATTAGGTATTAAGTGCCGATATTCTTATTTGGACTTCAAATACAACTATTGCTCTATCAAAGGGTACTCCATATTTAGAAGAACTATTAAAAACATGTCAAAACCAACTTTCTACATTAAAAAAACTTATTCAACAGCCCCTGAAACAAAATCATAGATTGAATTTGAGTAAACAAACATAAAAAATGTATCTTTATATTTTTTATAGTTCTTGAAAAATATTTGAATTTATTTTAGTGAGCCTTTTGACACAGGATATTTATTTGAACAACGTTATATCTGATTTGATAGAATTTAAAGTTAATTCTGCTTTGGATTTTCAATGGTTGTCATATTTGAGATTTTATTGGAATGTTAGTAATTATAGATGATTTATTATTTTACCATTAAAATAATTAAATGAATTTTTATTTTAGGAAACTAAAGAATTGAATGAGAAAATGACAATCACTATGTTAAATTGTGATCTGAATTATGGATATGAATACTTGGGAAATACAATGAAGTTGGTTATGACCAATTTAACCAACAAATGTTATCGATCCTTATTTAACATTCTTAATGCTCACAATGGTAATAAAATTGATATTTATATTTATACAATTATAACATGTATTAATTTTTTTCCAATAGGGTGCTTGGTAGAGGGACCAGCTGGTTCTGGAAAAACAGAAACTGTAAAAGAATTAGCAAAAACAATTGCAAAAAAATGTGTGATTTTTAATTGTTCCGAAGGATTAGATTACTTGGCTATGGGGAAATTTTTAAAGGTAAATAGAAAATAAAGTATGTATGTATTTTCTATATGTCTTTTCATTATACTAATGAATTTTAAACATTTTTATAAAATTATATATTACATATTCTTTTATGTTTAGATTTTCATACTGCTTTTTTTCATATCTGCTGAGTTGATTCATAAAAATACATATTTATGATTGAAGGGTTTGCTCGCTTGTGGTGCATGGATGTGTTTTGATGAATTCAATAGAATAAATTCAGAAGTTTTATCAGTCGTCGCTCAACAATTTTTTTTAATTAAAAGGGGGTTATTGAAGATATCAACAGAATTGATTTTTGACGGGGTAAAATTACCACTAGATAAAACATGTGCAGTGTTTCTCACTATGTCTAATGATTACATTGGTAGGCATAATCTTCCTAAAAATCTAAAGGTATAAAATATGTATTTAATTCTATTGTGTTATTTCAACTATTAATACTCAAAGGCTTCTGATTTTTAGTCATTGTTTCGGACAGTAAGTATGACGGTACCAGATTATAATTTGATATCAGAAATTCAACTATTCATTGCTGGGTATGAAAATTTTAAAACATTGGCAACAAAAGTGGTTACAATTCATCAGTTGTGTTTTGAAAGATTATCAACTCAGGCCCATTATGATTTTGGTACAACATATTACTACGAAATAATTACTATTAAATATATATTATTTGAAATATCTTAACATTTAGGATTAAGAACTATAAAGTCTGTATTGAAAGCTGCATGTGAATTAAAAATAACAAATGTGAATGAAAGTGAAGAAACATTAATTATTAAAGCTATAGTTAATATAAATAATCCAAAATTGATGACAAAAGATCAAAATATATTTAAAGTATAATCCTTTTCGATTTTTTGTTTTAAATAATCCGCTTATAAAATTATAATATGAGTATTTTCAATTTAAGAATATAATAGAAAATATTTTTACTTGTTCATATACTGCACAATCCAATTCATCTGAATTATTGAAGTACTTGAAGGAGGTCTGTAATTATTTAAATTTGCAATGTACACCTTATATTATTGAAAAGTCAATTCAACTATACGAAACAATGTCACTGAAACATGGAGTGGTTTTGCTCGGTAGTGCTTTTTCTGGAAAATCTCTAACATATAGAATACTATCAGAGGCTATTAATCTAGCCAGTAAGAAGGTTTGTGTAGAAATACAATATATGAATAATTTGTAGGTAATTTATCTTATTTTCTTCTTAGGGAGAATTGTCAGAAAATACAGTTCAAAGTACTGTAATAAATCCAAAGTCGATGACTTTAGATCAGTTATATGGTTATTTTAAACCAGTAAGTCACGAATGGTGTGATGGCATTTTAGCGACTACATTTAGAAATTTTTCACACTCAGCAAATGGTCAAAAGTAAAGTGTTAAATTAGTGACAAAATATATTTTTACACATTCTTGATTTTTTTCAATTGATTTATTCAAACAGAAAATGGTTGATATTTGATGGTCCAGTTGATTCTTTATGGATTGAAAATTTAAATACAGTTCTTGATAGCAACAAAAGAATATGTTTGATGAGTGGTGAAATTATTAAAGTAGAATTAACAACTTCATTAATTTTTGAAACGAGCAATTTAGAAATGGCTTCTCCAGCCACGGTGAGATTATTATTTTATTTTTTACGCTTGGGATATATATTTTTTTATTTATTTATAGATATCAAGATGTGGAATAGTTTATTTTGAATCAGATTCTCTTGGATGGCAGCCTTTGCTTGATTCTTGGTTAAACACTCTACCGATGCATTTGCAACCTATAAATAAGCAAATAATAAATAAATTATTTTTGAGATTTTGTCCTCCACTAATATGGTTATTGAAATATGGAGAAGTTGAAGTAAAACTTATGTTAATGTTATTTTAATAGTTTGTGAATATTGTATAAAACTTTTATAATGACTTAATTTTTAGGAAATGTACAAGACTTCGCCTGCAAATTTAGTTCAAGCAGCAATTAATATATTTGAAGCAATGATTGACGATTATAAAGATGAAAAATATGTTCAAAGCCTTTCTGAACTTGATATTCGGGCACAGCTTGAAGTAGATTTACATTACATACTCAATAACAATATTATTTTAATTATGTGATTTATTATTTAAGGGAGTTTTCTTCTTTTCCATTATATGGTCTTTGGGAGCAACTCTGGAAGCAAGTAGTCGTCCTAAATTTGACATGATGTTTAAGGGTTTGCTTGAAAAAGAATTCCCCGAGGAGTTGTTAAAGATATTTAAATATCCGGATACTATAAGTAAACCTGAAAAGAATTACATATATACTCTGCCCAAAGATGGTTTGGTATACGACTATAGATATTTAAAGGAGGTATTACATACTCAGTATTATACTTGTTAAGTCACTTTATAATATGAATAATTTACAGGGCAAGGGTAAATGGAAACCTTGGAGTGATGATGTTGTAACAGCTCCGCCAATATCAAGAGATATAGCTGCTCATAATATAATTGTTACTACAGTGGATACAGTTAGATATATGGCACTTTTGAAGCTTTTTGTCTATCATAAGAAACCAGTGATACTTGTTGGACCTGCAGGAACTGGAAAAACATTTTATATAACAGTAAGAATTATATTTATACACCAAATGTAAATAAATTGATTTATCAATAATAAAACATTATATTAAAGGATTTTATGCTGCATAAAATTGATCAAAAAATATATAAGCCCGTGATTATGGGATTTTCAGCAGCAACTACAGCAAATCAGACTCAAGATACTATCATGTCGAATCTTGACAAAAGAAAGAAAGGTGGAAATTGTCTTATAATAAATATTTTTCAATATACAGCATGGTAATTTGTATTTTCAGGTGTATATGGACCCCCAATAGGTACTCAATGTGTAATATACATTGACGATATTTCACGTCCACATCACGAAAAATATGGAGCTCAACCTCCAGTTGAAGTTTTAAGACAGGCCATAGATCAAGGAGTTTGGTATAATAGAAGGGATAACACGAAAATGAAATTGATTGATATGCAAGTAAGTATATATATATTTGAATAAAATACAGTAATATGAACTATACTTATTAAATCATTGAAGTTTATTTGTTCTATGACAAAACCCACATCCGGAGCTAAACACATTTCTCCCAGATTTTTGAGACACTTTGGATTTTTATGCATTGACGAATTTAATGATTCAACATTGATGCTGATATTTAGCAAAATCATGCTATGGCACCTTGACACCAGGTTTGTATCGTAGTTATTTGTTAGGTTTTCGGATTTTTACATATTTATTTTTTTGGTTTACAGGGGCTTTTCCAAAGAGTTCGACCCGTGTATCAATGAATTAGTATCAGCCACGTTGGAAGTATATAAGAATTGTAAATCAATTTTATTGCCGACACTATCCAAAGCCCACTATTTATTCAATTTAAGAGATTGTTCTCGAGTAATCCAAGTAAGTGTTGATCAATATTTAAATTCCATATAATATTCATTCAGGGATTAAGGAGTGTGGCTACAAATACTATGGTCTTGGTTCAAATCCCACTCAAGTAAAAAAAAATGATTGGAATTGATTATTCCGACTGGAAGATCGAGAATAATTTTAATAAAATACCGATCGATCGTCTTAATCCAGGTTTACTCTGATTTTGTGGATTTAAGATAAATACTAGTTAAGATAAGACTGTGTTTAAAAAACAAAAAAATTTTAAAAACCTCTCGGGGCGTATATAAATAAATAATTAAATTATTATGTTTCAGGGTGTTTTACTATCTGTTCCCGAAGTGATAGAAGCATTACAAGCAATGAAAAGATTATGGGTTCATGAATGTTTAAGAGTATTTGGCGATCGTTTGATTAATTTTGAAGATAAAGAATGGTTCATTCAAGAGATCAAAAAGGCTACAAATAAGTGCTTAAATGAAAATTTTGATACATTGTTAGAAAGATTGAACGAAGAAGAGGGTGGCGAGGTAAAAATAAAATAAAATGTTAATAAAATGAAAGTTTAATGAAAATGGTGTGTTCTAGATAACTTATGAACATTTGAGGAAATTGATTTATTGTGATTTTGCTAATCCAAAAGCTGACACTCGCCATTATGCCGAAGTTTTTGATTTAGATGGATTGATTAAAACAGTAGATTCATTATTATTCGAGTTCAACAATATGACAAAGAAACCCATGAGTCTCGTCCTCTTTAGGTAAAGCTTTTGATGATTTATAAAACTAGATCGTTTACTATTTTTTTTTATTTGTAGATTTGCTGTTGAGCACGTTTCGCGTATATGCAGAATTATTGGACAGCCTCGAGCACATGCTTTATTGATTGGATTGGCTGGATCAGGAAAACAATCATTAACTAAATTAGCCGCTCACATTAATGATCATGAACTATTCCAGGTTGTTGATATATAATCAATGTACACTTTTGAAATAATATTTATAAAATAAACATATTATTCAAGGTGGAAATGGGAAGAACATACGGGTACAGTGAATGGAGAGAAGATATGAAAACCCTTGTGAAGAACGCCAGTACACCCGATCATAATGTGATATTTCTACTTGCTGAATCACAAGTTGGAAAATATTATGATAGTTTTAAAATAAAATATAATTAATCCGATGAATTTTCAGATGAAGGATGAATTATTTTTAGATGATGTGAATAGTATATTGAATTTTGGTGAGATTCCAAATTTGTACAATGCAGAAGAAAAAGCTGATATAATCGAGCGAATGAGATTAGTACGTATATAAAAAAAAATATTTCGACAATATGCAAACTGATGATCATATATATTTTTTAAGATTGACAAGCAAAGAGATAAAACAGTACAAACTGATGGAAGCATTTTTGCAATCAATGAGCTTTTTACAACATTAGTAAGAGAACAAATACATATTATAATAACAATAAGTTCTGAAAATAAATGTATGCGAAAATTAATTAGAAACTATCCATCGATTGTAAATTGCTGTACAATAGACGTGTTTGATGTAATATAAAAATGTTTATTGGTTAATTTTATTCGGGGGTTAAAGTATCAATATTTATTTTAGGAATGGCCGCAAGACGCGTTATTATCCATCGCAACTTATTTTATGAAAGACATTGAAATTACTGAAAATCAAAAACAAACTATAGTTGAAATATCAGAAGTTTTTCATAATGACGTAAAAGAACTTTCCAAACAATATTTCACGAGACTTAAGAGAGTTCATCACGTTACATCGTTAAGTTATTTGGAAATGTTCTCGCATTTTAAAACATTGACAATAACTAAAAAAAAGTATAAATAATCTCAGTAAGTATTGTATGTATTCATATATCTAAATTATTTTTTATGATTACAGGGAGATTTTAAGCAATGAAAAGAGATATAATGCTTGTATTGATCAATTAACTTCGGCAGGAGAGTCTTTGGATGCTTTACAAATAAAAGTGGAAGAAATTCAGCCAAAATTACAATTATGTATTGACGAAGTTACAGAATTGATTGAGAATATTGATTGTGAGAAAGAAAAAGTTATCGAGATTGAGGCTGAGGTTTTAGCCGACCAAGAAAAATCAGACGCACAAGTATTTCGTTAATTGATATAAATATTAAAACTAATTAGTTTATTGAAAATAATTCAAACATTTTTTTAAAAAAAGGAAAAAAATGTGAAACAGATTAAAGAAGCTTGTGATTCAGAAATGGAAGATGTAATTTATCAAATGAACAATGCGAGGACAGCTTTGAGCTCATTAACACAAGCTGACTTAACTTTTGTAAGGTCTATGAAAACTCCACCCAAAGCAGTTAAACTTGTGATGGAAGCTGTCTGCTTGTTAAAAGTATTAATTTAATATCATTGTTGATTTATGGGCAAAGAATATTTTAATTTATTTATGATCTAGGAAGCCAAATCACCCACAAATTTGACCGGCTCTGCAACAGTCGTCGATGACTGGGGCTTTTCAAAGAAAATATTAGCCGATCCGAAATTCATCGAAAGTCTGTTAGCATTTGATAGAGAACCTTTACAAACGCCAGTGGTTAAAAGAATACAGACAACTATAATGGAAGATGAACTCTTTGTTCCAGATAAAATGAAACAAGTATCTGTTGCAGCCGAAGGTTAGTTAGTTTTAAATAAATAACGGTGTTTAGTTAATTTTATGTGTTTTATAATTATTAGTATTGTGCAAATGGGTGATTGCTACGATTTCTTTTGACGATGTGTCGAAATTAATTGCTCCCAAAAAACAAGCATTATCGGAAGCTCAGACTACCTACAACAATTTCATGAGCAATTTAAATTTGAAACAAACACAACTCAAAGAAGTATGCCTGTATTTTATTATTATTAATTAGATACAAAGTAATCTAATGATTATAATTTTTATGAAATATAGTTAAGGGATACTTTAGAACGGCTGGAAGAAACCCTAATTGAAAAAAATCAACAGCAAAGACAATTCGAAGCAGAGGGAGAATTGTGTGCTGGGAAGTTGGCAAGGGCTGAACTATTAATAAAATCACTTGGGGGTGAAAAAACTAGATGGTCAAAAGCGGCACACGATGAAATACAATCTATTCAATATCTCATCGGTTCGAGATTTCTTCTACTAGTTACACGTATAAAATATTAAGATATAATTGTATGTTTTTAGGTGACATGTTGATTTCTTCAGCAATGATCGCATATCTCGGTCCTTTCAATAAGGATTTTAGAGACCCAACGGTTAAAAAATGGTGCGATTTGTGTAGAGAAAGAGAGATTTTATTATCACCTAATTGTAAGCTCGAAAATGTTCTGGTAGATTCGATTACATTGCAAAAATGGAAAATAGACTGTTTACCGGAGGATGATTTCAGTATAGAAAGTGCGATTATAATAAAGTAAGTTATTAAATGTAATGAGTTTATTGTTACAAATTTTAATAAAATTTAAAAAAGAAAGGGACGATTGTGGCCTTTAATCATAGATTCTCATGGACAAGCTAATCAATGGATTAAAAATGTCGAGAAACCATTTCATTTGAACACAATTCGACTTTCTCAACCGGATTTTTCTCGAGTATTGGAAAACGCCATTCAGTTCGGTCAACCGGTATAATACATATAATAATTCTCATTTTTGAGCTATTAAAACATTAAATATTTTTTTAATTTGTAAGGTTTTACTCGAAAATGTTGGAGAAACTATTGACGATATGTTAGAGCCTCTTTTGCAACAACAAACATTCAAACAAGGCAGTGGTCTTAGTTTGAAACTCGGAGAAAACATCATTGAATATAATAAATCATTCAGGTAATATTATTAATACATCAACAAGTATATATTTCAATATAAATATTCTCGGAATGTAGGTACATAAAACTTTTATTACAAATGATTCGTGTTTTTGTGGGGATTGAATAGGATAATACAGGGTGGACTTGAATATTTTAAGGGGTGTTAGGACATCGAAAAAATAAGTAACAAAAATATAACTAAAAATGATTTGTATTTAATTCGCGCGGCAATGCGATATCCACCACTGTGTATTTGACAGAAACAGTTTTTTTATAACCTATATTTTTTTCAATTAGTTGAAGTCCACCCTGAAATTTTATCGGTACGCTCAACAGTATGATTTAAACTTAAAAATTAATAAATAATATCCGGAAATTCTATATTTATATAAAAAAACGACTATCGTTATCACTCTGTATTAAATATGTATTAACAATAATCTTTAAGTATGTATATTCCCCGATTGTCTTAATTCTAGCTACATTCTTTAAATTATTTGAATTAATTGCTGTATATATATAGCTTTTTAATCTAATGCTTTTAATATAATAGATTATTAATGAATAAAATAAAAAGTCTTATTATAAATATTTAATTTTTTATGCAAAACAATGACAATCCAATGTGTAAAAAAATGTTTTCTCTTCCATACAACTGCAAGTTGTACTAACATAGCATTGTATATTCTTTATTTTCTACCTATTTCAGGTTTTACATGACAACTAGATTATCAAATCCTAAGTATTCACGAGATATTTCAATAAGAGTGAACATTGTTGATTTCGGATTACGCACAGAAGGACTTAGTGAACAGTTTTTATCAATAGTCGTCGGATTAGACAGACCAGAATTACAACAGGCTTATTTTGATCTTAATGTACAATCCGCTGAAAATGGAAACACGAGAAAGGAATTAGAAGAGAAAATATTGACAGTAATTTTATTACGTTGTGTATTGCTGGTATTGATTGTATTACAATGGAATTATTTTTCAGACTCTAGCATCATCGAAAAATATATTGGAAGATGAATCGAGTGTTCAGGTAATTATAATAAAAACAGGTGAAATTTAATTTGAGATTACCAGAACAATTTTAGCAATAAACTTATATCCATAAAAGTGCCATGAGTATTGTTTTCATACATTTAAACTTGACCGGAACTACTACATGCGCATATTATACATATACTTTGTAACATTGTAGTCCCTAAAATCCGACACTCGAGAGTTTGATCATATAAATTGTTTACATAGTGACATATTATTTATCCTTTCAACTTTTAATGACGCACTTTACTTCACTTTTTTAAGTGAAAGACGGTGTAATGTTATTAGAAATATCGACAAGTGACAGATAAACAGTACGAGTGGTAAAAGCAGCGCCCTCTCTTACGTCTTTTAAAGTATAATATGGCACCTCAATATATGAATATAAGCTCATTGAATATTAGAGATATCTATTTTTAAATCAATACATGATTTTTCATACGATTCATTATGTTAATTAAAAAAAAGATCCTCTCATTATGTGAAATAATAATTATTAACAGATCCTTACCACTTCAAAAGCATCAGTAAATGAAATAAATGAAAAACAAGTTGCTTCAGTTGAATCTCGACTACAAACATATGAAGCTCGACAAGATTTTAAGCCAATCGCAGATTTTGCTGCTCATATGTTCATGTTAATTGGTATATTTTATCCAGTCTAATAAGAATAAATAACTCAAATGTAAAATTATTAATTAATATATTTTCAGACGACCTCTCAAAGATCAATATAATGTATCAGTATTCTTTGGATTGGTTCAAGTCAATTTATTCTAGCACGATTGATAATACAGACAGAATCGATGATATTAATATTAGATTGAAAGACTTGAGGAAATATTTCACACAATATTTATATTCAAATATTTGTCGTGGATTATATGAAAAGGTATCTTAAGGCGTATTTTCGGAAATTTAACATTGTTAAATAATAACCAACTTTTAGGATAAGTTGGTGTTTTCGTTTTTGTTAACCACAAGGATAATGCAAATAGATGGGAAAATAAACGACATTGAGATGTTATATCTCTTGACTATTGGAAATTTAGTTAAAAGTGATGAATGTTCAGTCAAATTCTTGTCTCAAACTTCTTGGAACAGGCTTGTGAAGTACGTTAATTTTGAATCGATTATGCTTGAATATTGATCCACTTTAAATTCTAAATTTCTACCAGGCTTGAAGAATTGGAGTCGTTTAAAGGAATAAGGGAATCAATTATAGAAAATCAAGAGAAATGGGAAGAGTTTGTTCAAAGTGGAGATCGATTTAATTTACCACTCGAATGGGAAGAGAAGCTGAATGATTTTCAGAAGTTGTTGGTCATTAGGTGTGTGAAAGAAGATGGCTTTATTTCATCTGTGGAAGATTTTGTCAAAGGTATGATAATTTCTGATATTTTTAATATACTTACTGTATTGATGTTTTGATTTTCAGAGTGTTTGGGTGAAAAATTTGTTCAGCCTCCTCCGTATGAATTGAAGGTTCCTTACTCATTCACAAAAGCGAACCGACCATTACTTTTCCTATTAGCGTCAAGTACAAATCCAATGGAGAGTTTTTATAATCTTGCAGAAGATCAGGTATGTGTTGTGAAATTAACACACTTTTCGATTATAAAACGAGTTAATTTGCTTAAGGGATTTACTGATTCGGATATTTACTCGTTTTCTATGGGCCAAGGACAAGGGCACATTGTTCAAAAGACTATCGAGGAAGCCTCCAAAACAGCATGTTGGGTTATTCTTCAGAATTGCCACATGGCTCAAAACTGGTTACATACATTGGAGAAGGTTATATAAAAATGCTATTTAGAAATGCATGTATTTAAGGAGACATTTTCTGTGTAGATTTTGGAAGATCTCTGTTCGGAAACTACGCATCCTGATTTTAGATTGTGGCTCACTTCAGAGATTTGTGATAATTTTCCAATGAGTGTATTGCAGAGTTGTATCACAGTTGTTATGGAATCTCCCCAAAGTAAAATTTAAAATATAATAAAATATCAAGAGCAACTTTATTCTGCTTCCGTTTTTAATTAGGTATGAGAGAAAACTTGAAGAACTCTTATATGAGTCATCCAATATCCAACAAGTCATGGTTTGGAGGAAATACACAACCGACAATATTTAAAAAAATGGTATTTTCACTTTGTTTCTTCCATGCAGTGGTCAGGGAAAGGAAATTCTACGGTCCTTGCGGTTGGAATAAATCTTACGATTTCACAGAAGAGGATTTAGTTGAATCATTGGAGAAGATACATTTATATTTAAACATTCATGAGGTAAATAAAAGTAGCTAATCATGTTGACAATACTTAATATTTGTAATATTTTCAGGGAGTTCCGTATACTGATCTTATAAACCTGATTGGTGAATTTAATTATGGAGGCAAAGTGAACGATGAATACGATAAAAGATGTCTATTAGTGATTTTGAAAAATATTTTTAATACAAAACTTTTAAGTGAAGATAACCAAGTCATCAATATACCAGGTTTAGTAGTTTAAATCATGCACACTGAAATAAAATATTAAGGAATTGGATTTTATGTAGGAATATGTAATGCACCGGATAGTTTAGAGAGCAACGATATTTTGGAATATATCCAAACCTTACCCACAGAAACCTCTGAAGAAGTATTTGGTTTGAATTACGTAGTAAAAGTTTTCAAACAAGAGAAAGACAGCGAACAGTTTTTGAACAAAGCCCTTCTTACACAGGTATATTAATATATAAATAGAAAATAAATTTATGTTTAATTTATCTTTGTTTTCAGGATCGCACGGTATTTTTTAATTTTCAACATATTAATTAGTGGTTTTTGAATGTAATATTCGTTTTTTTTCACAGGATCTTTTAGAAAATAAATCAGTGAGTATATTATTGTAATACCCGAAAGACTATGAAAATTTAAGAGTTAACTATTTTTACATTTGAATTAAAAAAATAAATATATATATACATATATATTATACCACATATTTTCTAGTTTTTCCTCTTTTATGTAATACACTTGGCTTTTAATTGAAATATTTAAGAAGATGATTTCCGTCTTCGGTTATGTTTTGAAAGCGTATATTTTTTAAAGAATGCTCTAAAGATCGAAACAGACGGTAATCGGTCGGAGCTAAGTCTAGTGAATATGGAGGATGTAAAAGTCTTGCCATTTTAACTGCCTGATTTTTTTCTGTCATCTTCTTTGTCTTATGGGATCGTGTATTGTAGTGTTACAGGATAAATATGTTGTTTCTGACTAATTCTCTACGATTGATTTTAAATTTAATTGTTGACAATACACATCTGCACTTATTGTTTCGCTTGGTTTCATGAATTAAACAGAAGCCTGTTGAAATCGGCAACAATTTATGGGTTAAATTCCGCTTCGGTTATTTGTTAATAATTTGATTGTAGATGTTTTTGGACAATGAAGTTTGCGCCATGCAATCGGCTAAAAGTATCGTCTCTAAACTGTCCGAGGTTTACTTGCCCGATTTAGCAGAGTTGGAGGATTTTTCAGTGTGTTCTCCTTTACAAATTGTTCTTAGACAAGAATATTCATCGTACACAGACTTGTACAGTTTGATAAAAAGAAGCTTAGAAGCGGTCATTGACGCTGTTCAGGGTAAATATAGTAAAATTCATACAATAAACTTAACAATAATTTTATAAATTAATTTCCAGGTAAAATAATTCTGACGGAAGTCATAGAAGAAGTTCTTAATAGTATTATTGACAGTAAAATTCCAAAGCATTGGATGTACAGAAGCTATCGTTCTTTAAAGTCTTTTCCAGAGTACATTGACGACTTTATTGCCCGCTTACAATTTATATCTGTGTGAAATTTGAAATTATTACCTATAGGTATAATGGTATTTTATTTTAATTATAATTTTATTGGTTTTTAAGGAATGGCACAGTCGCGGCAGTCCTACAGTATTTTGGCTTTCGGGATTTTACAATCCTCAAGCATTCCTAACTGCAATAAAGCAGATTCATTCCAGCAAATACAATATCCAGATAAATGAACTGGATTTTTCAACATTTGTAAGTGAAGTAATAGATAATACAGGACAATATTTAATACAGAATTATTTTTTTCAATGTACAGATTCAGAAGAGTGAGATTTGCAATTCAGCACCTGAAGATGGCTGTTATGTTCGAGGACTATTTCTAGACGGAGCCAAATGGGAATCCAATAGTTCTAAATTGGGCGAGACGGTTGCCAATTGTCGATATAGTGTTTTGCCAACTGTAAGTTTTTGCAGAATTTATTACAAAAAAATAAATATTCAGCATTACATTTTCTATCTGTAGATACACTTACTTCCTACGTTGAAAGGCGAAAGAGATGATTCGTCAGCGTATGAATGCCCAATTTACAGAACTAGTGAAAGGGAAGGAATTATATCTACAACAGGACATTCCTCTAATTATTTATTTAGTATTTGGCTTCCCACTGATCGTAATTCCACTCATTGGATACTTAGGGGTACAGCTATTATACTTCAATTGCCGTAATTATGTAATGATAATGTACCTATGCCTAAATCTTAATATTAATAAAGTATAAGGGAAACTATATTCTTTGTGTATAAACTGTATAGTGGAGGTTAAAATATTGTAATGGTTATAAAGCACCTTATTCACAATAAAGAAAGCTCTAAAATGTTTACCCCGAGCTCTCATATAAAAATATGATCGAAGCTTTTATCACATATTAAGAGCCTTTCAGGCGGACGCCATGTAATGAGATGAGAATTTGTACAAATATTGACTTGATGCCTGCTTTATATGGAAGGATGAGGAGGAGAAATGGGCGGGGCTAAGATAGAAGGGTGGCTCCATTAAAAAGGAGCCACGTGTCCTCTCCAACATCTCTGAAATTTTCTTCACCTGCCAATCAATACAATATGAGGAAGCCTTATTGCCTATGAAATTGCAAACAAATATTATAATACTACGCTACATTTTTATTTTATTAAGTTATTGATCGTCTTGATACAGGTTAACTCTAATTTCCTCGATTATAATGTACATTCTGAGGGCACGGTCGTGCACAATCTTGTATAACTATAGAAGTTAATCATCAACAATCAGAAAATAAACTTTAATATGACAAATGATATGCTCCCAAAAAATGAAAGATCCCCCTTTAAAGAAATCTTATAATTTGAAATACCAGAGTCAATATTTGTGCATGATAGGAATAGCTTATTGCTTAGGATTTGGGGGGATGGCTTGGGAATATATTCTTGTCATAATATTGCTTTTTGTTTGCTACCCTTCTACCAAAACATATTGAAGTTCTAATAATCCATGCTACTGAGAAATTTTAATATTGTTTGAACCCCAATGAAACTTGTAAGGATTCCAATTCAAGGACCGGTTGTGATTTCAATATTATTCACCTTTAAAAAGTGAAAATTGCAGTGTTCAGACACACAAAAGATTTTTTCTTTAAATGATGATATAATACAAAACATTTTCAAAGAGAGAATACTGTTATACAATTATACCCTCCATAAAAAGTTATAACAACCTGCTTCTTATATAAAATGGAAATCGTTTTCAACCATAATAAGCAGTTAGTTATTTTTTTAATACCAAACATTGTAAGTATATTATAACTCTTTATTGAACACTTAAACCTTCCTTCACTTTAAATTTAAAATCCGAGTAAATATAAATGGTAAATCCTTGTTTTATCATTTCTTATTATGTGTCAATCTTATTTTCTTTATTTTCACAGTCATCAATATTTTATTTTAATCTGTAAATCACTACTTACTTTTATAATACTATAAAGGCTTCTTGACACTCTTCTGGAAGTTATTTGTTTTAATCATTGAATTAAAATAACGATTCTTTCATAATTAAAATAATACAGTGTACTAAAATTATGAATCATTAAATATTCATATTCGGGGTTTTCCTTTGTACGAGTATTGTAAATTTACTCTGTCTTTTTTTTACAAACTGGATGTATTAATACTGAATAGGTACATAATTTATGTAAATATCTTTATACAATGTTTAATTAAGGTCTTTGTGTATTTTGTTAACTTTATGATGAAGTATACTGCTTAAAGTAATTCATTTGCAAAGCTCAAAACGAAGGGAAGATGATAAATAAATCTCATTTAATGTTTAGTATTCCTTGTATTAAAACCTTATTTAATTTATACAAATGTAGCATAGTAATCCTTATTGTATGTAATTGTATTTTTCCGGAGGAGATTTGATGTGTGTACCAATTGAGATGAATTAAGATTACTTTGTGGCTTAATGTGGCTTCTTTCCAGGTGGTATCTAAATATTATGATGTAGTATCTGTTAAGCAGCATCCAACGCTACGGGGGGAGGACTGGAGGAGCATGGTAGTATGTATGGTGTCGTGTAGTGGTGTCCATTGATGTTGGTTGCGTAAGTTGCGGGCAGGTGGTGGAATGGTGGCCCCGCCCGGCGTTGTCATGGCAACACTCGCCAGATATTGATCTGTGCCTCCCGCTCTCCCGGCTAACCCTGAACTCTGGACAACCCACTCTCCCCCGGGCGGCGTAGCGCAGCCTCCACGAAGCGTCGCGATGCCATGCGAAGTGCGTCGATTGTAATTTGTCAAAACAATCCAACAAAGAAGGCACTTCACTATACTAAACTAATTATAATCAGAATATGCACTTTATACGGATACAAAATATTCAAACCATCATGTGTATTTCAGAAGATCTTTTAAAATTGTCATCGTTTCATATAAATCCTGACCAAAGTAACAAAATGAGATAAAAAACAAGTCAAATAATTATTGTGGTATATACTGTATCCATAAATGTAGATATAAACATAAAATATCGCATTTCAAATAAATAATTTGTGTAACTTTGTTTATCCCGTGTATTGTTGCACTCTTCTCTCCTATTCGATAAAGGCATAAGTGTGTCTCCCTCACTCAACAAATTTCTAGTGACCACTGAGAGTGGTTGTGACAATATTTTGCGATTAAAAGGCAATAATATTTTAAACATGTTAAAGAAGTAGTCTTTGGTAAAACTTCACCTAGATGTATTTGAGTGTATGTTTGAGTCCATATGACATGTAGTAACAATGCATTTACCCATTTTACTCTGAAATATAACTGAAGATATGAAGAGAGATGTTTACAGTATGTTTGCCAGGTAACTCATGTTTTTGCCACTTGATCCACTTGAACTAACCATGCATTTAGCCACTCATGCGATATCTTATGTTTATATCTATGATTGTATCATTCTATGGTTTGGACACGTCGAAAAACTGATTAAGGCAATATGCGATATCGTATCGATATCCGAGATGTGATTGGTTTCTCAACTCTAAATAATAAAGTATTTAAGAGCATCAAGAATAAAAGGAGCTGTTTAGTGATTAATGGTATACCTTTTCATAATCTGAGTTTTATCGCGACATAAAAATATTTGTAATAACGTTTTCATTGAAAAATTTCAACAGAATCCACCTATTTTGATATTCCACTAAAGTAATGATTTACCAGGCATACGCCACTGTAAACGTACACCGTAAATACGATAGTAGAGTTACTTAGCTAGACTTATGATCAGTTTTTTTGATAGTTAATGCCTCGTCTGAGCCTCGGGCGAGGCACTAATTAACAAAAAACCGATCAAAAGTACAGCAAAGCAACTCTATTATCGTATTTACGGTGTACGTTTACGGCGACGCACGCCTAGGAAACCCAAGCTTAATAAGAGTGTATTAGTGATTCGTTTGTGTACGAATAAACTAGAGTTTGCTAGTATTGGTGTACACGCATATGAACCACACACACACACTCTCATATTGAAACGGCCCTATTATTATATTCTATGTAGTCAATATAAAAGAGTAATGTGTACGTGGGGTGCGTATGCGTTTACACCAATACTATCAAGCTCTAGTCTATTCGTACACACACCATCTGGCACGACTCACTATTATATTAAATATGTCCCAACATTTAATATAATAAATATAGATACCTTGGTATTTTTAACAGTGTTTTCACTCCTCACGTTTTGTATTAGTAATACCATATAGTTGGTGTGGCCATTTTTATAAAACATTATCAAATCTTTAGTTTGAAACAAGATTAAGGTTTTATTTAATAATTGTCTTTTTATTAAAGTCTCACTTGTATATGTACAAAACATTCTAGGTAAGTATTTGATTTATTAAAAATATGTAATTTTCGAATTGTCGTCAGCGTAACTAACGGTGCCCGAAGCTCTCACACCGTCTATTCGCTCGCGTTTATTTTTTACTTTTCCCTCTCTCGATGCTGGCAAAAAGCTTTACACCCCGGAGATTATGGACACCCCTCCTCCTAGGATACCACCCATCGCCACCCTTAAAACTCCCAGCCACCCGACTACCAACCACCCACTCACAGCGCACCGACTGCCTCGTACCAATTCGTTATTTTTATATTTATTTTGCAAAGTTTTCTTCGTGATTTGGCTCTTTATATCATAATTTGTTTGTAGTACCACTAATTAACTATGTATTATTAAAATTAATTCACTAATCCTTTGGTACTTAACATACATAGACCGTTTTTTGTATCACATATGTCAAAAAGTGTATTGTGCCAATTCCGATTCTCTGTCCATAAAAAAATAATACTAAGATGATTATAAATCTTAGTATAATAAGTCCTTATACATAATAAGTCATGTAGAACCGATGCATAGATAGACTTACTACAGAAATATACATAAAGACGACACTAATTTAGTAAATTTATTAGACAATTCTGAAAGACACTATTTGATTACTATTATGATCAAAATACAGCATTTATTGTTTATTTAATGTCAATAAGACCACTAATTATATAAGAAAAATAACCATATCATTTACTTAATTCGAAAATATATAAAAAATACACTGACACCAGTCATAAAATATATATACAACTTCATATTATAAACAAATCGTTGTCTAGAAGAAAACTTATTGTGAAATTTAGGTCTTTATATTACATATTTTATACAAATTAAAGTCTCTCATGTTTGGTTAGGTCACGTTTATTTAGATGGATTTGGATTTAACAAAGAAATGATGGATGTAGAAATGCAATAAAATTTATCTTCGGAATATAATTAGATAAAGGGGATATAACATGATGAATGTATATAAAGTAGGGGCATTAGCACCGGTGGATAAATTGACCTTACAGATGAAACAAGGAAAAGAGCCTCCAGGAAGATGGATGAAGGGATGAGAAAGTGGAAAACTAATCGCTCAGGCATCAACACAGAATTGAAAACACAGCTGCATCTATTTTCACCACTCGATGGTGTATAATATGATTTAGTATTATAATGTATGATGGGGTGGTAACGGGGGTGTTTGCAGGGGTGTGTACATCGATCAGCCAGGATCCCCGGGGAAACAAGCTCGCTGCAGCCCGTGGAAGCTGTATTTATAGATACACATGTCAAATATACTTATTAGCCACATTACCGCTTGTAATTAATTAAAAATACGTAATATGCGAGTTGTTTTCTTATAGCAGATGTAATTGAATCTAGTAGCAGTGTCATAAAGATCTTAACGAGGAGTTATCTCTACTTGGAAGACCACATTTGCCGGGGAAATGTTATTGATTTAGTACTTACCAGGCCGGAGATCAAATGTTCTGTCTCTTTCTATCTCATATCCATTGCTTCTTTATACTACCATTAAATGCATCGCCACTTATATTATTTATTCTATTGAATTCTAACATATCGTACTGTGATAGGAGATTGCGAAGGCTTTGTTTGTTGATGGAGGGCAGTCTATAAATCTGAAAGGGCGTGGCAGGTTCACGGGAATCAAATGAGGACAGATCCCACGACAGAGAAATATATTAAACACTATAAAATCAGATGATGTATCTTTGTGATGAACATATGTTTAGTTCAGGCATTTTAAGCAAAACAAAAAAAATCGGAGCCGCCTTGTGGCCCAGTGGTTAGTCAACAATAAATACATACTTTATAGATCATTATTTTACACTCTGGCTTGTTTTTAATATAGTTTTTCCAAGTATTAGCTTTTTTAATGTATATTAATATATACCGAGCCGCCTTGTGGCCCAGTGGTTAGTGTAACGGATTCGTGAGTGAAGACTCCCGGGTTCGATTCACGGCACCGGAGTCACTTGGTAGATCTAGCTTAGCAAACTAGATCTTAAGTACTCATTGCTGTGTGGTGGCCTGGGAAACCATCTCTACTATATTCTCCCGTAAAGGCCAAGGTGGCCTGGACAACCCCTTATAAAGGGACTCCCACCAATAGGGAAGGCGTCAGGTGTAAAAAAATGGGGAATGATATTAATAAATCGTCTTGATCCAGGTTTACTCTAATTTACTGGATTATAAGGTATATAATGAGATGATTTTTATTTCTATAATACTATTGTACAACAGTTGCGTGTATACCACCGTTGAGTAAAGACGTATAGTAAAGTGCTCCCGCATGGTGTCGCAAGTTCGAAAGTGACGAGTGCACAAGTGACACAACCACCAAACCGGTCTTGCTCCGATTTCTCCTGTCCGGTATCATACTGTTCACTTATATTACACTGTAATTTCTCCACACTATATACAAGACAATGGAACTGGATCATCAATGTCCTGTTGCCGCATCGACTACAAATACGCTAGATTCTTGGATCAAAGCCCCGACAAAAACAAAGAGAATATCCAGTCCGGAGACTGCCAGTAAAGCCAAACAGGCATGCCCAAATAAGAACTGGCTTGCTGTGCCAACAGCAAATCGCTTTCAACAATTAGAAGACAAACAAGAGGAGCAGGCGATTGGCAAAAATACGCCAAAGCCACCACCTATATTTGTGCACGCAGTAGAGAATATAAAACCACTGACAGACTTCTTAGAGCAAGTAGCTCAAGGAGCATACTACATTAAACAGCTGGGTAAAACCCAAGTAAAAATACAGATCACTAAGTCTGAAAAATATATACCTGTAATCACAGGTTTAAAAAATAGAGATACCGAGTTTCATTCGTATCAGACGAAAGAAAGCCGATCATATAAGGCTATAATAAAAACCTTCACCACACGGCAGATATCGCCGAAATAAGCGAAGAGCTCGCAAGTCACGGCCATGATGTTATCAGAATAACAAACATGTTGCAAAAAACAAACAAAACCCCACTGCCTATGTTTCTTTGCGAATTGAGACAAAAAGAGAATAACAAAGAAATTTTCAAAATTGACACCATACTTAGGTGTAAAGTCGTAATCGAGCCACCAAGACCTCAAAAAGAGGTCATACAATGTAAAAAGTGTCAAAGATACGGACACACCGCGAAATATTGCAACAGGACTCCGCGTTGCGTAAAGTGCGCAGGTGAGCACGCAACAACTGATTGCAACAGAACAACAAGAGACAACAATGTGAAGTGTGTCAACTGCAACGGGAATCACCCAGCAAATTATAAAGGTTGCGAAACACGCAAAAAGGTACAAACAAGCCAATTCCCCGTATTAAGAAAGAAAATAATTTCAAAACAGACAAACAACTTGACTAACACTACAACTTTCAAAACCAATGACATGCCAAAGTCGTATGCTCAAGCCACCAAAAATATCGAGCCAACTCCCGAAAAACCACAAGACAATATTATAAATAATTTAATAATTAAAATGGACAAACTCATTGAACTTGTCATGAAAACTATGGACAACATGACACAGATCATGGCAGCTCTTGTCCTAAATAAAAAATGATTCCATTATTAAAAATATGTCTTTGGAACGCCAACGGTCTTGGACAACATAGCCAAGAAATAAAATTATTTTTAAAAGAAAAAAACATTGACATAATGCTTATATCGGAAACACACTTTACCGAAAAAAGCTACATAAAAATTCCCATGTATACTATATATACGACGAATCACCCCGATGGAACTGCGCATGGCGGAACAGCGGTGATAATTAAAAACACTGTGAAACATCATCTCACTGAAAAATATGATCGAGACTTTCTCCAAGCAACCACAATTGCTGTCGGAGATACAAATAATTATGTATATATATCGGCTATTTACTGCCCACCCAAACACTCGATTAAACGAGAACATTTTGACGATTACTTCAGAACACTTGAAGCGGATAAATTCATCGCAGGTGGGGACTTCAATGCCAAACACCAACAATGGGGGTCTAGACTGGCCACACCCAGGGGGAGAGAACTGTATAAAAGTATGGCAAACAACAAGTTGACTCATCTATCGACTGGTGAACCAACATATTGGCCTACAGATAGAAGAAAAACACCGGACCTCATAGACTTCTGCGTAGTGAAAGGAATTCCAATCGAAAGACTGAGCGCAGAATCTTGCCTCGATCTGTCATCAGATCACTCACCTGTTATTATTAAATACAGCTTGCTACAACCAATTATCAAACCCAGTAAATTTACACTCGGTAACCGTCACACAGATTGGGAATATTTTAGACATATCTTAAATGAAAATTTGAAATGTGATATACCATTGAAAACAGAAGACCAACTTAACACCGCAGTTATTCACTTTCAAAATCAAATTCATTCCGCAGTGAAAAAAGCCACGCCCAATATGTCAAAAAAACCACACTCAACAGATGATTTTCCCCGCTGGATTCAGGAAAAAATACATGAAAAAAGACGCATTCGTAAAGAATGGCAAAATACTCGAAGCAAGGAACTCAAGAGAAAACTGAACGAAGCAATAAGAGATATTAAAAATATCCTATGTGAATGGAAAAATAAAGGGATTCAATCCTATCTGGAAGGTCTTACAGCAACCGACGCTACAGATTATTCTCTATGGAAAGCTACAAAAAAACTAAAACGGCCCCAAATATCCATACCGCCCATCAAAACGGCTGACGATAAATGGGCAAAAACTACCAGAGAGAAATCAAACGAGTTTGCGAAACATCTCAAGGAAGTATTTATACCAGCGGAAAGGATGTGTTCCCCTGAAGAAGAAAGTCACATTCATAATTTATTAGATAGTACGGAACATAAAGAAAACTATTATGTCAAAATTGGACTTCAATGCGTCAAGCATGTTATAAAATATGAAGTACGCGCAAAAAAAGCGCCAGGACATGACATGATTACCGGGAAGATAATCAAAGAATTGCCAGATATCGGATTAAGATTTCTAACCATAATATTTAACGCGATACTTAGAATGGGTAGCTTCCCTAGACAGTGGAAAATAGCAGAAATTATTATGCTACCTAAACCAGGTAAACCACCCGAAGAAGTCACTTCATATCGACCGATAAGCCTCCTGCCAATATTTTCCAAAATATTTGAAAAAATTCTACTGCGCAACATGAAACCAATACTTTTTCAAGAACACATGATCCCTGATCATCAATTCGGTTTCAGAGAAGCGCACTCGACAATTGAACAAGTTCATCGAGTTGTGACGATCATAGATCGCTCCATACAAGAAAAAAACTACTGTTCAGCAGCATTCTTAGATATCAGTCAAGCTTTTGACAAAGTCTGGCACCCAGGCCTGCTTTATAAAATCAAAGGAAAACTGCCCAAAAACATGTATGATATTATCAAATCGTACTTGACCGATAGACAGTTTTTTGTTAAATATGACAACGAAACTTCAAATCTTAATACCATAAGATCTGGAGTACCGCAAGGGAGTGTACTAGGTCCTGTACTGTATCTTATATATACAAACGATCTCCCAAAAACCGACAACACAACACTGGCTACATACGCTGACGATACCGTCATACTCGCTTCGGACAAAGATCCAACAGCTGCCTCACAATTCCTCCAGAAACACCTTGACGCAATACAGAAATGGCTTGAAGTATGGAGAATTAAAGTAAATCAAACCAAATCGACACACGTGACATTCACAAACAAAAACAGACATGTCCACCAGTGAAAATTGGTGGGAAAAATATTCCACAAGAAGACTCGGCTAAATACCTCGGTATACACCTTGACAGAAGCCTAACATGGCAAAAACACATTAAGACAAAGAGACTTCAAATGGAACATAAAAAAGACAAATGTACTGGTTGATTGGCAGACATTCCCAACTCACACTTACAAACAAGCTATTGCTGTATAAAGCAATAATCAAACCCATTTGGACATATGGATGTCAACTGTGGGGGACAGCTAAGGATACTCATATCAGCAGTATCGACAGGTTACAAAACAAGACCCTGAGAGCAATTTTAAATGCTCCATGGTATGTACCCAACTGGGTCCTATTACAGGACTCTAAAACAATGACAGTACGCGAAGAATTGAAAAATTCAGCGAAACGTACCAAAGTAGATTAAAAAGTCACCCGAACGTACTAGCGAGGGACTTATTGACCGTAGACTACGCAAGACGTCTACAAAAATACAGACAACTTGACTTGCCAGCAAGATTCAAGGACTGACAATGGTGTTTACTTGATAAAACAAGTATGAACACTTGAACACTTATAACCTAAACACAACGCCGGGATTGAGTCGTCACTGGACAACCAACCCTCAAGACAATGTGACAACAGACGACGAGTAAGATGTCTTTAGACAGGGTACTCAAAAATATAAATCAAAAAAAAAAAAAAAAAAATTTTAATAATAAATTAACATCTTTTAAAAGAATAATAAATTAATATGTTAATAAATTTGATTTTGATTGATTTGACGGAAGTCGAAAATTATATTAATAAGATTTTGGTATAAATTTTATACAATATATTATATTAAGCCTCTCACTTCCCAGACTCTTAACCAAATACATTCTCCATGGCCCAACAAATAATTTCGATTCTAAAAATAAAAAATAAATGTTAGCTAATATCATATAATAGTCTCCAAAAACCATTAATTCTGAGTGTTTTTGTAGTAAAACAAACTGTAGATTGTTTCAGAGATGGTAAAATTTTCGACGCTTACTTGTCTTAAGACAAATTTAGTTTTTATTAGTACATAATTTTAGATTAAAATACTTTTTGTTAAAATATTTAGTAATACATGTATGTGGACATTTTTTTTATTTATGGTGGAAATAAAAACGCCTTGTTTTAAAGATTATAAGCACTAATGGTAGAGTTTAAGTACTAACTTATTTTCACGAAGAAGATTTCTATATAATATGTAATGGCAATAAGTGAGAACGGGATTCGTTCAGGAAAAGAAGAAATAAGCTCAGAATCAGATATTGGCAAGAAGAAGAAGAAAACCACGAGCGAACAATCCGGTGGAGAATTTCAAAATCGAAAAGCGATGAAACTTTTCAAATTTAATAGGGAATATTGTAGCTTAAATGGAATCGACTGGCGCTTATTGGCCGCAACTTTTATATTGGACTATGGGACACCAGCACGTTTGCAGTGCCACTCCTAATAAATAACACACCTGAACTATTTACCAGGTGGTCGAGGAAAGCCAGCATTTGGTACAAGATTACATATTAAGTAATAAAATGAGAGAATAAGATTGCATACCTTTGTTATTATATTGAACACCATACAACATCTAAATATCAGACACACTGTCAATACAAATGCAAAGCATTCAAAATTCAAATACATTCTACATTATTTTTACATTATCAGAATCGGCATTGGTGAAGTGTAAGATTGTTTATAATAATTTTTATTTGTATCCAATAATATAAACAAAGTTCAATTAAATATATAATTCTGTACGTGAGATGTGAAGAACATTATGTCGATTTGGGGCAAAATTGAAATGTTCATATATAATATTGTAGTCTTCGTTCGTTTAATTATTTTGAAAACAAGACATTTTTTTTAAATAAAAATATGTAGGTATTAAAACTTCTGAAATATGTCACTTTATGACATGGCGTTGTTTAACTCCCACGTACAAAATTATTCTCGGAATTAATTTATGAATTCTATAAATAATATGTTTAAAAACAACATTTTTATTAAATATGCATTATCGTATTTTTTACGTTAATAAAAAGAAAAGGTTACATACTTCTCTTTGATAAGATTCAGTATAATTAATTTTTGAATCTTAATAAAAAAATCGTCTAGTCGTAATTCGTCAGTAGGATTATAATTTATTTGAAGTACATGCTTTCAGATTATTAAATGAACGGAATAATATAAATTCTTTAAAAACGATTATTAATTTAGTTCTATACAAATGTTATTCATTTATACAATTGGTAAAAGAAAACGTTTTAATGCTTAATTGTGAACGAGTATCAAAAATGAAATTTAATAAAATGTCTAAAGTTTGTTTGGTTTGATGAAGACTGTTTGACTTTCAGTGACCTGTAGATTTGTACCTCGAGGGCTAACTTCTCATATGCTTGGTCAAACAATAGCTATCTCTTTGATACATTAACGCAATAGTAAAGTTTAATTTCACCACCGAGTCACGTTCTTTGATGCCATTCTTCTACAATGTTTGTTCGGTACTTTTAGAGAAATTCAATCATGGCACAAATGCGGTTTATGGGTGACATTCCAAATGTAAAAGGCTCTACCATAATTTAATCGCACCGTTTATGAACTATGTGACTAAAAAACAGTTTGAAGTGCTCTGTAAATTGAATACAAAAACTAGAAAAAGTTAAGATAGGGCATTACAGCCAAGTGAGTCTCAAAAGCGTTGTAATTTAATCTTTAAAGTTATTTTCTGAGAACAGGAAAAGGTGCTTCAATTTAACGTTCTTAATACGTGTCGAGATTTCAACCACTTTAAAGTAAGCGTAAACGCTGAAGTAGTTTTCAGCACTTGTATTTTGTTTCCTTGGGACGAATAAACTTCATCTGGAAAACTTATTTCTGGTTTTAGTCAGCAGAGTGTGTTTGTCAAATGCATTTCACTCTGCGATACAAATGACGTCTCGAATTGCTTTTGGAATTCGAATAAAACCCAAGACGAGAGTAAGTTTTCATCATGGAAGCATTGATACATTTTAATTAACGTTCAATTAATCAGTTTACGATGCTTGGTTTAAATTTTTATTCATTAGTCATTAAAATTTTATTAAAGGATTAATTTCCAATATACACAAAAATGTTGTTCGTTTTAATAAAAATAATACAATAAACAGGTTGAATTCGACAGGCATATAATAGAGCAATAAAGACACCTGAGCGCTTCGATGTTATTTTTCTGTCTGGCAGGGGTCTGAGACTTCAAAGAAAACTCAATTTGTTTTCGACAAGATAAATTTTCAGTCCTGCCAATGTTTTTCTTCGACAAATAAAAAAACGGATAAAAATGATGTTGGTGGGATAAAGTGAGAGAAAAAGCGTAATCATCGCTTTAAGAGAGCCTTATTATTCGTTTTGTAAAGACAAATCGATATTTTGGCGTTTTTATAAATGTAATGGCTTGGTCAATTTATTTCATTTGATGCGGATAAAGTCGTTTTTGTTTCGAGAAAATACAGGCATCAAAGACATAGTGATTTTAATGTTATCTTTCAAAAACAATCCTTTTGAGTAAGAATTTAATGTTTAGATTTTGTCACAGTTAAATATGAATAAATTATTTGGATGATTGATTTTCGAAAAACAACTAGTATTTTCTCAAAATGAGACTATTTATTAAGGAATTAATAAACTATGTTTTATGAAATGTGATTGTAAATAATGTTGATTCAGATTGAATGTCTTGGTTTTGGTAAAAGCGAATTTTTAATCTAACTATACCAAATATTATTTGCATAAATTACATAGATTACGGAAATTAATTGAATTTTTATGAAACAAATAATCATTTCTTGGCTATTTCTAAATTGGCGCCTAATTTTATCGTCCGCTGAAACAATCCTTCCGTAAATACGTCATTGCCTTTCCTGTGAATCGGACATCTTGCATAATAATCCCCTAGTTATTTTTCAGAGTACTAGAGACTTTACCCTAAAACGGATCAATCCCTTTCTTCCTTTTTTCATGGTGACATGGCCAACTTTTCGCCCAGTTGCACTTCCCGAATTTTATTTTCGTCATATTTCTCTCGAGGCACATGCGAGATCCTCAGCTCTCTTATATACAAACACGCGTACGAAGGTTTTTCTCTCCATGATTTATATATCCGACAAGATAAGCGTAATTTATTTACGTGCAAGCAAAATAAATTCCCAAAAGCAAACTAAATGGAAGACCCCGACATCCCTCCATGCACATTTTCATTTTCTCTGGTAACGCACGTTCGATCAGCTGTTTTTATTTATAGTCTACCATGAAAAATGTTACAATTTTAAAACATCTATTTTCGCATATCACATAAATTAATAATCGAATATAATTTAAAACCATTATTGACAACCTATTAATTTAATTATAATAAATTGCCGAAAAAACAGTGTTTCACTAATACAGGTCATTATTCAATACAAAAGTATCAAGGGTAGTTTTTTTATAATAAAAAGTGAGATTCAAATCTGGCGATGTCATAATTTTTGTGATTTAATGCACTTTCTCCTAATGTAGAGTATCTTTAGTTGATTTGATTGAATTTTTATCAATCATATTTAATCAAATAATATAATAATATATTTTTTTAATCATATTTAATCAGATGATTTTAATTTTAACGACGGTGATACACGATTAGATTGTGTTTAAGTCACTTGTGGATTCTCAAAGCAAAAAAAAGAAAATTGATTGTTAAGTGATGTCAACAAGATATCGGAGTGGCTCTTGAAAGCCTATTTATCATCGGAAATCTGCAGAGGCATTCCAATTTAGCATTCCTACGAAGGACATCATTAAATTGAGCCCCATTTTCAATTATAATGAAAGGGTCCACTGTTAAATACTGACTAGATGGAAATGTAAATATAAATTACTTTATCATCTCCCTCTCGTTCTTCATAACAGTAGTATGACGAGAGACAAGCTTTGTTCTCACAAATAGCAATCACCAAAGTAATGTTTTCTCCCTTTAATAACACACCATGAATAAAACGAAAGCCTCTATAGCCTCCCGTCTTGAGTAAAACCATTGCAAGATTTCTTTGATTTGTATTGAAAGAGTACAATATTATATTTTGTTCAAACGAAACAGACTCAAATCTTCAGACAGATTGAACCAATCAACAAAGATTAGTATGAACGTTTCATTTCATTTTATTGAAAAGATCTATTGTATATTGTTTAAAAGTAAATTTTTAAAAATAAAAAGATTTTATTTTATTTCTGAATCATGTTTGTAATAATCTTAGACACACCTACATAATTTTATGCTCATGTAGTATATAAAGTAATAAATAGGTTTTACGAGTACTGTACAGTAGCGGCTCGTGTTTATCATTGGCTGGAGCTTTTAACATATTTTGCCAGTTTATCAAGCAAAATATGTTTCTTGCAAAATATTTGCAAGGCAAAAATTGTTACTTCGGTATATTGATAATTAAAACAATCAAATCTTTATTTTTACCAAATTTAAACATTTATTCCTTTTTTTATATTTCAAATATTTCCTGTATTTAATGTCATCTACAAAAATACTTTCTCGAGCTGCCACTGGTACAATGTGATTATTATAATTCTCAAAGACTGCTCGAATGGCGGTTTTCCGTTTAACTGACATTACGAAGTACTTATTTTGACGTCAGTGTCCTTATTAATTCTCAGTTTGTTTCCTGTGCTACGACCTACGACTCTACGCCTTATCACCGTTACGATACTACGACACTACGATAAACCATCTCCTTCTCATCCTACACCCCAAGTACTCTAACCATTATACCTAGTCTTTGTCGACAAATAATATACTCTTCCTTGTTCACCAGCACAGCTGACTTCCACAACTAATAACTCGTACGCCCTTGCTGTGATTTCTTTGCAAACAAAAGCAATCAACGTACATTTAGGAAAATTTCAACTCATTCCAACTTAAACCATCAAGAAACTTAAGCCAAACAACCAAGTAATATATTGCTAATATAAATATATTACAAATTTTGTGTGGTTTAATTTCGATGCATATTGTGTCAATAGCGTTGAACATTCCATGCATTTTTTCTTCACAGTCCCTTTGGCGTGGAAGGAATTGGGTATATTATTAAGAAGAAACGAACAAAGCAACGCAACTCCAAATATTCTCCACACTGCCAAAGCATCGGAATGGTCTCTAATAAAGACAGATTCTTTAATCAAAAAGGAATTCGATCCTTTTGTTATAGAAAGGTATTTCGAGAGGATTTAGTTGATCAAACACATTGTGAAGTTCGCCGTTATTTATCCCCAAATACGCAATTTGCAAAAAATATTTTTATTTCACATATCATTTTGGCTAGTAAGTTATAATGGAAATAATATTTTTGGCTTGTTTTGTGCACCATTGGATTTGGCAACTGCTTAAAATGAGTGTTATCATTTTATTTCCGAAAGGCGTACATAAATGCGAAAGATTCTCACATAAAATATATTTTTACGAGTGTTCGGGATGCCTTTTGCATTGCACCACAATATTGCATCTTATTTACGATTTTGTATATTATTACCACAATAGCAACCAGAGACAACAAACCCTTTTTCTCTATGTGTATCTTTATATCGCTATAAATTATACTCGTTCGACGAACAGCACATGGCTCTAACAAGAATTGTTCCGATTGTGTACACTCTAAGCCAGAAGCTTTTCTAGGGGCTTCCCATACTTGAACAGGGGAAGTGGTAACAAAGCTTCCACGTGTGACCACTTATACCTACATACTTTGCTTCGGTATTTAACCATAAAACCCATTCTTTTCCCTCCATATAATAATAAAAAAGGTGGATGATTTGATAACCAATAAAAAGTATTAATACACAGTGTTTATGAAATAAGCGCGATGTGGAAAAGGAGAGGGTAACGAACACATTCGGTAGAAGAGCAATATTGTTAATTGAATATATTTTTGAAAACTAATTATTTTTTATATACAGTAGTACCTCAAGATACGAATGCCCTGACATACGAATTTTTTGAGATATGACAATTAATATTCGACAATTTCTACCTCGACATACGACGAAAAATTGAGATACTACTTTTTATGCGCGATAATTTTATAGATGATCGCCACTTTTTTATGGAAGGTCACTACTAGAATTTCGCGCCAGAATTGTGTACATTTAAAATTAATAAATATTTACTATGTGCGTTATTACTAGTTTATTTATTTTAACCTCAAATTATCCACCTCCCAATTATCCATTGCCGATTTTACTAAATGTACATAAACATTTTTTTTAAATCAAAAACACGTGGTACGTTAAGAAAACTTTTTTGCTAGGACTTTTTGAGGGGCTGAAACGGATTAATGGCAGTGTGTATAGGATTGTATGGGGTAAATTGCTTTGAGATACTATTGTTTTGACATACGACGATGATCTCGGAACGAATTAAATTCGTATCTCGAGGTACCACTGTATTTTAATAGAGATGAAGCTTATTAGTTTCTTTATTAAAATTTAACTTTATGCTTGGAGCGATTTCTTAAGGACAACTTTAATTTATAATCGTTTAACAAACAGACTTATTGGCAATGCCGTTAGCAGGTAAAAGCTCCCATTATTCCCGAGCTCCATTTCCCATTTTTTTTCTCTTTTTAGTCATCCGATTCAACTTTTTCTATCTCGTCTCGAGTCTTTTCTCGTTCTTTCTTCTTTGTCCTCGTGATGCAGAAGCCCTGTCTACGAGAAATTAATTACCGATGTTATTGGCGATTGGTTTCGTTGAACTCAGATCTTATAGATATTTATTTCTGCTTTCTTAGCCAACTAGTAAGGAGAATATATTTTTTTTTTAAATAATAATTGCTTGGAAAATATATTTTATATAAATAAATCCAAACTTGGTTTGGCATATAATCTAAAGTAAATGATCGTGTTTTCCCGTGACTGTGTAGTAATATGATAGATGGCAAGGCAATTGGATCATGTGTGTATAAATGGAATTTCTGTGATTTTTCACACAACACACGCATATATTTCAAATCAATCTCTATCGAGATGATTTATGTGTAGGTGGTTGGCTTTAGTCGTAGCTTTCCGGCGTTACAAGATAAATTTATTTAGTGCTCACAAAGGATGTATCAGCGACAAAAGAACGAATCGGACACAATGGTGGTTTTTGGCCTTTCCTCCTTTCCTATTCTGTATATTATAGTATCGTATCTAAGGACAATAATAACGAATTCTGTGGAAAAGAGATCAGGGACTGAGCCACTCAGTCGGGAACAAGCATTTGCTCTTTGTCCTTTAGTATTAGAGAACATTTGGCGCTAACGTGCCGAGGAAACCTGACACTTTTTATATAAGGTCATTTGACCAAACCACATAATGTATACAATGTACTTAATTCACCTGAGTCCCTCTCAATAAGTATATTCCCGAATAAATATCCACAAAGGAAATACAGCTCCATGCGAATTATGTATTTCACGAAAATATTCCCTTTTCAACCAATCATGCATAATAATTGTTGCTTATATTAATTTGAATAATATTATATCCATCGATCTTTGCATAATTATTCAAAAATAACCTTCTGGTATTTTTGATCAAGTAACAAATGAAAAATACGTTTTTTTGAACATATTTTAGGCCAACCCAATTAGAAATAAAACATTTACTCACAACCATCTCATCTTTTGAAATCGAAATTGAATTACTATTTTAACATAGCATATTATTCAAATTGTAAAAATTAAAAAATAATATTTTATTAACCGAAAACAACAGCTTTGGAATGATAAAACGAAAATTTCTTTGTTGAGAGTTTCAGAACCTTCCGTTCATCCCCTTTGGCACTCTATTTATATTTCCAATAAAATAGCAGCCTATTTGAGGTGGAATGGTGACAAAAGAAACCTAATTTTGCCGTTCAAATATTGAAATACATTTTCCATTCGATTTCTTTTTCAAAATTATTTTAATCGTGGGTTAAAGCAAGTCTTCTATGAACTGCACTCACTCATGCCGAGCAACTTTTACACCCGGTAAATTTCACGAACGAAATTAGTTTCTCTTGCCGAAATTCCAAGTATCCCAAATACTCAGGTATTAAATTCTATGTTTAGTAAATATTGGAGGGAGGGGATTTTAATTAAATGCGCGAACTGGTCGGCGCCAATGTTTCACCTGCAATAATACAAAAGGCTTTTACAGTGTGCTGCATATATCAACATTATTCCATGACAATTTTATATAAAGTCAACAAATGTACAAATTTTGTAGTTTATCCAAAATAAACCTCCATGTTTACTTGCCATTTTTGTGAAAATGCCAGTGGGACACATATTATACATATACGTTTGTTTAAAAAAAAACGAAGCATTTAAAATTGAAATCCACCTGAAAAATCCACCATCGCTAGATATACCGCTTCATTAATCAAAGTTTACTTTAATTGGCGATCACGTAAATTAACCAAAAAGCAAACTTTTAATTAAAAGCCACGGAAAACACAACATTGATGCTTTTAACAAAAAGAACTTCGCTGTTATAGGAAATATTATATATATATATATATATATATATATATATATATATATATATATATATATATATATATATATATAAGCATAACAAGCTGTGCTTATTCCAGAGAGAGTAGAGCACACATACAATATGTAAGGGTTAGCATTATTTTCTGCATAATTCATTTATAAGGTTTTACGATACAATAATTACATCTCATTCTCTATTAAAATTGTACTATATTGTAAATCATACCTTGAGCTGGTGAATATATATTCATGTAGAGGCAATCTTCACTCTGATTGCGCAAGTAAGGAAGGAGCCTCTTCAAGTACTCGAGTCTCCCTTTGGGCATTTTTTCTAATGCGGCTGTCTCGTTCTTGATATCGGGTAGCTTTTGAGGACAAGCTGGACCTGGAGTATCCGAGATACGAATACCGTCCCATGGGGATGGTGTCCTTGTAGGACTAAATCTGTAAAATGAGAATACACCATTTTTAAACTTACTTTACAGCGCTTTTCATTATGGTTTTATTATTTTTCAGTTTGATTTTATTTTAATACTTAAATAAGCTTGAATATTATTCTAAAAATGCACTGCTATTTATACAACACTGAGATAATAATTCACGTTCGAACGTTACGTAACTCAAAATACCTACCTTTTATAAAATTAACAAAAAATCTTTTTTCATTTATAAAAGTATTAAGCTTAAAACCCTAGAGTTAAGATATCGTATTAATGTGTATTCTCACTGAAAAATATGCTATATCTTCAATGTTATTATAGAAATCATTCAAAATTACTTAATTACATTCGGATCAATATATTTTCTATCTAATTAAAATAATATTAACAAAAAAAACATTCTCGATATTAAAATATTGTTTTCATATGGCTCACATATTAAAAGGTGCATTCATATAATATTTTTGTGAAATCAGTTTTACCAATCAGAGATTTACATCCGTTAACATTGTATTAAACTGCATTAAAGCTAGTCTAGTATGAGTTAGTTTCTAGTATAGTGAGTAAGTATTGAATGAATGTAGTCGGATAAAGTGTATTTCTTAAAATCATTTCAAATATCTCTGTAGCATAGTGGTTAGTGCATCTGGGGCTATACCAGAAGAGGCAGGTTCGTGTCCTGCCTGACATGATTGGTGTATCGAGGTAAATTCATTTTTTTCAGAATTATGTCGCTTTAACACACTTTAATATAATGTTTAAATATATATCAAAAGGTGCATTTTGCATGTACCTGTTGGATCCAACTGGAGGAGTCGCATATGGAACACCGAGGAAGACTTCAACTGGTTTCAAAAACTTGTGCTCTTCCATAGTCATGATAAAGCCCTGAAGCTTTCCATATCTGGTCTGCACTATCCTGTTACTGAGCCTCCCCTTTTGATTTCCACTGTTCTGACGCGAGTTAACATAAGCGTTATTCACATTGTTAATTGTGCCACCGAATGCCGTGAAAGGGTTATACGGGAATGCGTGGATGTCATAATCAGATCCCGGAAGATGCTGACCATACTGATTGTTCAAATCGTAGACGGTATCGGGATTATCATAGTGCGTCTTGCCAGCATCGTATTCTGGTATTTCAGACCTCTGGGCGCTCGGTTGGATTACTTCTCCTGCAGTGCTACTATTAGTGGATTCTGCTTTTACTTGGGTGGAATCATGATTGTTTGGATGCTGCTGATCTGCGTTGGATTCACAGTGAACTGATCTGAGCAAGATTAGAGATAAAGCTATCCAAGTAGTAGGTGTGGTGTGAATTTTCCTCTTGTAACGGCTCAGGTGTGGACAGCCGCACGTCATTGTGGAATCAGTTTTCATCTCACATCCTTTATTGAATTTTCACGTAGTTTTAACCCACAACCTGAAAAAAAAATTAATTAATTTAATAATTATTAAAATACAATAGATTATACAAATACTATATATTTCGTTTAAAATATCCACGTTCTTAATTCAGAATGCGCTTTATTGTTACCGCCGCGCCGATAAGAATGCGAAACAACCGGATGTATAAACATCAATGTGGCGGCCCAAGCAGACGAGTCTGGGTAAGGCATTTAGTGTTGCGTGTGTCTATCAAACTCATCTGCTTGGTCAGCCATCTTGATATTTATCATCCATTTGTCCGTCCTTCTAATATCGATGGTGTCGGCTTAATACATTATATTTTGTTGTAGTCGAGAGTGCATAAAACTAGCGTGGAATTATGAATAACTAATTTTTAAATTCAGGTAGGTACAAATATTTTTTTTTGTTATACTATATCTACATTAATTTTTTTGTTATCAACATTTAAAATTCAAGTATTTTTATTATTATACAATTTCTTTATTAAATATAATTTGCGTACAATGTTTAGATACATTATGATAAGATGTTACAATATAAAGTTTATAGACTTAGTCTTTTACTTATTTTAATACGGAGTAGTAAAATTCAAGTATAAAGGCACAGTTTAACTTTTCATTTCAACACATTTTATAAATTATTTAAGAGATAGATATTCAAAATAACAATAGTCTAACTGAAACAAAATAATAGTATAATAAGCTGGTCGGCTTTCAATTTAATCAAATCATACAAATTCCTGTACAGTTTCAAACATTGTGATTTGTGAATAATGCAGGTACAAAAAAGTTGCAATGCTGTCTGAAATTGCTAGTTAAAAGTCGGCATTTGTAGGCAGACAAGCAATATATTCAGAAAGAGTTTTTCAGTTAGCTGAAATAGAGTGAGGAGGAGAACAAATAGTAGTTTCCCCTTTGCCACCAAGTACTAACGGTGGTGCATCCCCCTACAAGTCGGAGCCTTTTTAAACCCCATTACGGCACTTCTTACACAGATTCTATCTCCATCTCGGGGTGGAAAACTTTAAGGTAACATTAAACCGGCTCTTGCATTACTATGATAATACTGTGGCGGGACTTCCCCACTAGAAAAATTCACCAAACTCTCTTTAGTATTGTTTCGTGTTAGAAGTTTCTGGAATGAAGTGATACCGCACTCGACTAGGCTAGGCCAAGAAGTTCGTTACGCAATCTCAATAAAGACATTAAATTTAAAATTAAAGTTTAATAATAATTTTTTTGTTGGAGACGCCTTGTGGTCTAGTGGTTAGTGTAACGAATTTGTGAGTGAGACTCTCGAGTTCGTCCACTGGCGTCACATGGTAGATCTAGCATAACGAACTAGAGCTTGGCTTCTTCAAGTCGTGTTAAATCTCTAGCTGATGTAACTCGGCGATTCACGTGCCAAATGCGATTCTTCAAGATGTAGCTCGTACTACCAACTATCAAATCCTAGCTCGCTGATATCCAGGTAATATAGCTAAATTTCATGCTATCCCCCCAATCTAGTTTTGTGCCGAACACGCTTCGGCTCGAATCTCTTGCCACATAGCACACGATTTAACACAACTTGAAGAAACTGGCCCTAGATCTGAAAGACTCATTTCTATGGGGAACCATCTCTACCATATTCTCCCATAAAGGCCACAGTAACCTGGCCAACCCTTTACAAGGGAATTCCATCAATAGGGAAGGCGTCACGGTATTTTTTTAGCAAGTTAGGTAAAACTAAAAACACTTCTTTACATACACGGTTGATGATGATCACCATTAAGAGATATTTCATTGACATAAAATATTGCAAACTGTAACTATGTCTTAGAGGAATAACTATGTAGGGTTTAGCCGAGTATTTGGTCAAATAATTAAATACTGTGTCAACGAGTGGCAGTTTACTTAAGTAGGCTTTAAAATCCATTTAGTGAAAATAAATATGAGGCGAGTTTAATTGAAAGAGGTGACTGTTTCGTGTAACTCATTTTTTTATAAAGAAGCTTTTTCCACAGTTGTGACGTGGTTGATTTATTCGATACGAAAAATAAGAGAAAAGAAACATTTTGTCGACTCTATTTGATAAACTATATGTAATGGCGTTTAGCGTAAGTGGATTTAGAAGGAAATAAATCACAAAGGATACAAGTGAAGTATTGTCTAAAGTACGAGACGGGCGTATTGAAAACGGAACTTTTGTATTGAAAGACGTGCGTGTCGGTGAGTGTGAATGGAACCTTATACGGTGTAATCGTGACCCTCATTTTGGTGGGAAACAAAGAGAACTTTTTACATCAATCAGCATTCGCTTTTACTGGTAGCCAAGAAAAAAATTAACAACCCGCCGATGTTACACGAGAGAATGATTTCCAGCATTTATTTGACTTGAACGATTCCACAACTCGACTTGACTATTTGCTTTGCGAGGGTCGTAATGCGGTTGGACAACTTCCCTATACTGCTTTTACTAATACCGCTGTACAACTCAAACATAATATCTCCCGAACTGCCTTTGATATATAAAAATAATTATGTCTGAATATACATATATAGTAGAGATGATGAAATATATAGGAGTTATAGATCTATACTTTGGGTTTCAAGTACAAAAGAGAGTAGTACAACTCACAGGTGATATACAACACAATCTCTGTCAACCATTTGCTGCTTTGATAAGAGAGACTTCGGAAAATGTTTGCTTTTTTGCCTCTCTCTTATGCGATGAACTGGTGTGGAAAAATATTTATTTTTGGCGAGTCGACCAAGAAAAAATGACCCACTTTATTGGGTATTTTCACAAATGTACTGTTTTACTACATTGTGTAGACATGTCATAAAATAAAAAGATGCCCATTTAATGATTTGTCAACACTTATGAGAAAAATATATGTGATCGAGGAACTGAACATTATATTTTTGGAACTGATAATAAGAGAAATAAATATTATCGTTGACAGGGAGTTCAAAATATGTAGTTTGTCAAGTGGGTTGTGTGATGAACAATTGGGTTGCAGTACGTGACCCACTTAGCTATTTTCCGTTATAATTGTAAGGGATTTCCCACTAAGCAAACCACTTTCCGGAAGAATAACCCCTAATGTAAAATTCCCATCCAGAAATACCATCAAAAATCAATTGAGGTTTTTTTTCATAATATTTTCAACATTGTGTTTTATCGATTTTTTATAAATACCAACACAGTATACAAATACCGTGTTACAGTGCATTAGGTTTTGTTATCTGTAATGCTGTGAAAGCCTCTCTTTCGTATAATGTTTATTTCTATATGTATATTTTATTGTATACAGGGTGGAATTTTAATCACATTTTTAGGGGAGGGAGACTATGTAAAAATATATATTATAATATTTTGGACATTTTTTATTTATTTACCCACGAGGTTTTTTTTTATTTTAGAAAGGCTATTTTTGAGGGGGGTTTTTATAAACAACAACGTGTCAATTGTCTGTCGGTGATCTTAACTATTACTAGTTATACAAGTCACCGACTCAATAATCAGTCCTGGATCAAGACGATCGATCGGGATTTTATTAATATTATTCCCGATCTCTCAGTCGTAACAAGCGATCAAATCAATTTAAAAATTCTTGACATGAGCGGGATTTGAACCCATGACCACAGTATTTGTAGCCATGCTTCTTATCCCCTGAGCTATTACGCTAGTTATTATATTTACATAATTTTTAAATAATTTCACTATTTAGGTGTCCCGTAATCAGAGGCCATATATATTTCGGTATACATAGTGGAGTTGAACTGAATATTTTGAAGCATTAAGATGGGTAGGTATTTTACAGAAAATGCATGATTTAAAAAAGTACATAAATTATTTTATTTACGTGTATACTCGTTATCTACCTACATATTCATATTAAATTCAATTAAATAATTAGTCTTGATTTATTAGATCCCTTGGCAAACATGGTAAAAAGAGTTTATTCTAAGAGTGAGTGTGCGTAACAGGGCGTGTCCTCTGTGGAAGGGAAGTTTTTTACGTAGCCACAACTCCCCCATTACCACCCTCCATATATCTATACATATATAGGAATTCCCAGCACAAAAAAGGCTGCCAACTATCCGAAAGCAATAGAATCGCATATAAAAACCTGTACAGTGTTCTCTCTCAATGCAAATTAAAACGTGAAAATCTAAACTACTGGCATACGTGAGCCTATTATCCATAATAGCATGCTACGCGACACTCATTCCCAATACTTTCATTTAGAATCAGACAATAAATACACTATTTCTTATTTAATTAGAGATGAATTTATATATTATGGTTCGGTACATTATTACGGAATAAACACTCTCGATATAGATATAACGATCACTATACACCTGATCACTTTAACCCTTATATATTTAATATTGTTATTGCGGTAGGAAAAAAATCCGCATGAAATAAAATTTGCAGGGCCTTATTTCCCCGAGCGACGATATCAACTTTACATCCACCAAAATAAACATAAAAAGGAATATCTACGACTAAAAATGAGCTCAACTTCAAAGCCACTTAATACGTTACGAACAGCTCTTGCGATTATTCTCGGTGGAAAAAAATAATTCTCATCCGGGGAAAAAACCGGGAATGTAGGATCTTTGACCGAATGTCAGAAAAAAGTTTCTTCCGGTTGCAAATTTTATCTCGTCTTCAGCACATTCTTATCTCCACACTTTAAGCTTTTTCTTTATCGTTGGTTTAATAAAATCTTGAATGTGCATATATCAGACGGAAACCTCGGCAAAGAGGGTGGAAAAAAAGGTTTACAGTTGATCACATTCGAAGAGCACTGCGCGGCTTATATTACACATATGGCATTATTATTTGGTAAAATATCTATTCTCTGTTCTATTTTAAATATCGGATATTAACACAGCAAAACTATAATATAATATAATTTAATAACCATTTTTAAATTTGTCTAATTATTCCAAGTATATAGTATGATAACTGTAGACGTATGAAATATCATAAAATGTTTTGTATAAATCAGCGAGATGAAACAAAATAACTCAAATTTATAATTAATAAAGAGATATCGTTGCAGAGCTCGAATACGTCTCAAAATATCACAAATAAATATTGAAATATGAAAATTTTACTCTGATCACAACAAAGTCTAGGAGTGTTTCAATTAAATTATAAATAAATTTATTATCACGAAAGTATATTATCACGAAAATTGTTTATGTATTACAGTCTTATATAATGATTTGGCAGTACCAAAAATATAATATAGAATCTGTTATTTGTATCTAGATCAGGGTTCGATCTCTCACGGAATGGATACTCAAATAATTAAATGTAGCACAACCACATCTTCATTAATGATCCAAGTCGGCTAGTTAAACTTTTCAATTTTTAATTATTATTTTAAAAAGTTTGAGAATCTTGCATATGTACTTATTAAGTGATTGACCGCGTAATTTCATCCAAATTGCACTTCACACATTGCAAATTAACAACAATACCTTGTTGACGGATTCGACCGTGAACTTGAACTAATGCGATGACATCATAAAGTTGTTTTTATTATTCTCTTATGACAACATATATTCACTCATTAATAAATTCGAAGATTCATAATAAATTATTTTATTATAATATTTTTTTTTACAAAAAAATGCTTGGGCCCGTTTTAGTTTATATTTTTATTATCGTACTGGTGTTACATAATGGAGATAAAAAGATTTTAGTTTCAATTAAAAACATGTTGTATAAATATAAGAGAGCTCAAAAGTGCATAATTTCAATATGCTTCGTTAATAATTCAATTAAAACAGCCGAAATCCTGTCTTTGCAAACAAATGTATAGCATTCATGTGTTTGGTATATATGTAATAATAAAAAATGAACCCGATCGCAAACAAGCTGTTGTTTGTTTACCTATCTGGGGTTCGCCTTAAATGAAATGTTCCAGAAGTTGGACGCATCAGGTAGAAGCAAGTAAGGGTTCAGCAAGACATCAAAATGATCCTCGGGGCTACTTTGCCTTATATCGCGACGCAGTTCAACTTAATTAAAGTTTGTTTAGCAAATAAGCTCAGACGGACTTGACTTGGCCCGAGGTATTTTGCAAGAGGGACAAAACTACTATCCAGCATTGCTGACAATCGTAAACAATATGTTCCAACTCCTAAAACCATAAACCCACCTCTCCTACAACGATGATTCTATATGAACAATAGTCAAAAGTGTCATCGTCATACCATTCAAATATATTTACACAATATATATATATATATATATATATATATATATATATATATATATATATATATATATATATATATATATATATATACAATACTGCTATATATATATATATATATATATATATATATATATATATATATATATATATATATATATATTGTATATGGAGGAGACTTTATCTGACAAATACGAACATAGTCGTATATTTGTGGTTTAAATTATTTATTATAAGGTTGCAAACAACTAAACCATTTATTCGATTCTTTTAATTTATGATCTATAAAAAATAGCTTTGTTAAGGTTCCTCTATTTTCATGTATTATTAATTTTTTTCATACTTTGTACTCGTTTTTTTATATCATCCTACGCATTGTGTTCATGTAAAATAATTAAATAAAAAGATTATGTTTGATCAAAAAGATTATTGAATAAATCACGCGCTTTCTATAAATTGTCAATATTTTTAATTAAGAGATAAATGCAAACTTATTTGTATATTTATTCCAAATTATGTGGAAATTACATCAAACAGGTTACTAAATTATGTGTGAGTTCCACCCAGAAGACAACACTTTAAATATAAATTCATAATATAATATTTTATTTATCCAGATCTATGTATTCTGATGAATTAAGGTATATGGTATTTTTGATAAACTTTTACGATGAAATTCATTTTTACAGTTTTTTTTTTTAAATATAACATGTAAAAGCAGTGGATATTTATAGGTATCTGAGAATAAAAACTATGATAATCAAATGGTAATATTAACGAGTGTTTTAAAGGGCTCCCTCATAATAAAAGTCAGTTTTACTTGCTGGGGAATTTATTACTGCAACATGAATGGGAAGTGGAAGATTTTAACGTTTACACAGACAGTTTGCTTTTGAAGGTTGGTGTACGCTAAGGGAGGTCTTTTGAGGGTCTTAATGACCCGCGAGTCGAGTTTTAGGACCCCTGGGGTATGTACTGTATTATAATGTTTACATATACATATATATCTCTTCAAGTACATGCATACATACATACATACATTAGACTATATCCCTATATGTAAATATTGTAGACTTTTACCCGCAAATGTTATCCGAACTGATGATAAGAATCCCCAGGGGCGACTATTCTGTGTGAACATTTCACCCTCTCATAATATTGTAACGATGTCGTATTATTTCTTTAACGCCTTTTATATAAACCAAATCCCCCGTGATTTGAAACTACAGTGAGAAAGTATTGATTTTCGATTTAGATATTTGATCATGAAAAATAATAAAATAGAGATTTGAAATAAATAAAATACACCGAAGAAAGGTGAAATTACTATTCAACTTATATATAATGCAAGTGTAAATTTAAATGTTTTTACGGGCGACCTAAATTTGTTATTGCATATTGTCAAATACAAGATACATTTTTTTAATATAAAGAAAATAATAATAAAACTTGACGATAATATTTTGTGATATCAGAGTAAAGGATATTTCAGCAATGGTATGCATAAATTTATATTGAATGTTATTTTTTTGCATTTTAAAGCTTAGATAAGTATATCGGGGAGAAGTAGTAAGTGTGATATTATTGAAATCCACCTTATTTAATCAAATAATTATTTGCAAATTAATTTAAATGCATACCCTCTAATAGTACGGTCAGCGGTCATTAATTCTTGTTAGTTTTGTTCAGTGTTTATTAAATAAGGCAAGGCATGTAATATTATGAAAAATATGCATCAAACCGCTATGGTGATTTTTCTTCCTAAACTCACTGGGGTAAAACATAATTTAATTATGAAGAAAATTATAGTTTTTACTATAATGAGCAAGCTCATAATGGATCATTTTAAAATCCATTGTTCTACATGAGAAAAGGAAAATTGCTCTTGTTTCAATTTAATTTACAGTTAATAAAGAGTGTATGCTTGTTCTATTAAAGCAGTTTCTTTCGCATTCAAACTAAATCCAGGTCGACTACCCGACAATGAGTTAAATGAATTACTTCATAGAAGCCTCGCACAAAGCTTTATTAGAGAACAAGCCGTTGTCGTTTATATTAGTATAGTTAAAAATCCCGTTTTTATGTATAATAAAATAAAATATCCATACTTTGATTATGATGACTTAATATCATCATATATATGTACATACAATATGAGATTATCTAAATTGAGATGATGAATATTCGATATGTATTCAGGTTTTTATTTCGTAGTAAGGGTGAATTTTTATAGCTTGCTTTACTGAACAAATGAAACTACTTTTCACACAAACGCTTCTATTGCCAGTAGAATAAAATCTATTTTTTTTATCCAAAAAGTAATGTTTCCAGTTCGTTGAGAGTTGAACTTTGGTCACACTTTTACCGGTGCACGACATTCAATTAGCGGTTTTGTTCACCGTTGGCTTTTTCAGTTTCATTCTTTGTTCGGACATGGTTCCAATAAAACTACTTTACTCGAAAATACGGTTAACCGCAAACAAAAGAGTCCTATGGCAAAATTCAAAATAATACTATCCTTCGATACTGAATTTTACCGGTGCATATGTAAAGTTTTCTACCGTTTACATTATCAAATGAAATTACAATACACACACATTGTAAAAAGTTCTCGTGTTATTTTTTGTCGGTTAGTGTTCTGACATGGTTTTCGTGTAGGACACGAAATTTTGTCAGCGACGGAAAGTGCTCTAAAAAAATTGACCATTAAGTTTTATAGACATTTTTACAGGCAACCCGCTATAAAATTTAACGACTCAATGTTGAAGAAAAGAAATTTCACGAAGGCTACTACAATCGACCCTTCTCGACCGTTTAAACAGTGATAAAGTCGAAAATAATCAACAAAAGCTTGATTTTAAATAATATCAATTACAACACCATATCAATCTAATACATACTCGGCCGGGTATGATATATTTAGATTATTTCCAGAATAGTTTGCTTACACGTGTTTAGATTTTATAACAGTTTAATTAGTAATACAATATGTTCCAACTACTAAAACCATAAACTCACCTCTCTTACCAGGACGATTCTATATAAACAATAGTTGATTCTATATGAACAATAGAACTATATTAAACAGTAATAACTTAAAATTCATCCAAATGGAACAAATCTTTAAAATTACCTTAATTTAGGCCTAAAGGTTATGGATGTATTAAGTGCTTAATTAATGAATTATAATATTCAAAGATTATCACCACTTGCGGCATCCAAAAGGTCACCCATCTTGGCACTTACTTATTGTCAATAGTATTTAGTTTATATATTCGAATGTGTGTGTATTTATTATAAACACCAAATATGGCTTTTCAGTTTACATGAACTTTATTCATTGGTTACACTGTGATAGTTATATGATCTACCAGTACTTGCAGGCCAGTAACTGGCAAGCTTTTTATATTTCTACTGACCATTTGCCTTCTCCCACATTTCAACCCACTCTTCTGAAGAAACTGTTAGATTTCAATTTGCATGGTATTGCACAATACAGTACTAGTTGTTATTTATATATTCGAAGTACTGTCAAATGCCATAATATGTAAATCTAACACTGTTACGTGTTAATAAACTGTCAGATCAGTAAATTGCGTTGTGTAACCAGGTCATGAGGAATAATTTTATAAAAATGAAATATGTAGTATTCAGATACAGAATTATAAATAAATACATACATACCGTGACACCTTCCCTATTGACGGGAGTCCCTTTATAAGGGGTTGGCCAGGCCACCTTGGCCTTTACGGGAGAATATAGTAGAGATGGTTTCCCAGGCCACCACACAGCAATGAGTACTTAAGACCTAGTTTGCTAAGCTAGATCTACCAAGTGACTCCGGTGCCGTGAATCGAACCCGGGAGTCTTCACTCACGAATCCGTTACACTAACCACTGGGCCACAAGGCGGCTCAAATTCAACATACATATAATTCAACAAAATGGGGGGCAATTGAATTCCAAATTTTTTTTTATATTGCTTCCAGAAAAAAATGTTCATGTTGCAATGATTTATTGAAAAATACTGCTTGTGCACTTAACAGATGATATGACACATTTTCCATAATGGTATTTGTGGACACTGATAAAAAGTGCGTAGCACGCGTTAGTAATGGTGGAAATGTAATCGGAAGAAGCAAGTCATGCGGAAATGTTGCTGATGGAGAACTTCCCGTAACGCCTCCCGCAGGTATCGTACAGTATAGCCTTCATCCCTCACCACCACTATCATCATCATCATTATCATCACCACCGTTTTACAACAGCCACCTTTGTGAATCGTTCGGTGCATGGTGACAAATTGCGTGTTGAGCACCCAATGTGACTACCAAGCATCGCTCCACCAGTGACACGTATATTTCAACAATGCAAATTGTGTAGCATTACCTATGCCTTTATACCACATATTATTGCAGAATTTCATTCAAAGATAATAAATAAAAATTTGGATCGATTCTATTGAAAGAGAGAGGGCTTATCCTGATTTCATGTGATTACTATATACAATATGAATTCCATGATTCTAATGTATTGAAACAATTCTATCAGTGAGTGTGCACTTGTAAAATCACTGTTTTAAATTTATAAAAAAAGCCTTTTTTGATATTCATAATATTTAATTTCCTACCAATACTCAACATTAAATCACAAGAACAATGAATATCATAAGAAAATTAAAAAAAAAAATCGTTAATGTTAAGTCTATTCTTGTTATTGTTTATTAATCTTCATATCTGTAAATAGGTTTTTTATTTTCTTTCCCATATTTTTTAATATTTAATATTAAGTATCTCTAATGTCACATAATATGTTATTCTCATGTTAGTTATAGGTAAAATATTTATATATTCTGTACACCAGTCTAATTCATAAGATGTTTGTATTATATGAACACTGTTCAAATTAAATAAAGAAATTGTAATATATAAATCTCAAGAACAGCGAATAAATATTAATATAAGTAATGATAAATAATATTACATTTATGATTAAATACAATTTATTTCACGTGACGTCTAAGTTAATTTAATACAAATTAATTTGGATATATCTACATAAATTGGATGAATAAATCATTAAACTCAATTTCTCGCCAAGTGTTTACAAATGGAAGAGCAGTACGCTGAAAGTGTCTGTACCTTTTCAACGACTATTTCAATCAGAAATATGCAGATTAGTGAAATCAATCAGAGATTCAAGATGCCATGTTTGAGGAGCTCCTGCAATTAAATTTGTTGAATCAAATTTCTCGAATAAGAGGTGAATGGAAGTGGTATATCTTTGAAGGATAAAAAGAGCGGAAAATATCATAGACCTTATTGAGTCGTCCACTGAACTATCAGCGTTAAAAGCAGCACGTTTGAAATATTTTTTGTTGTTGTAAGATTCATATATATATATACATATAGAAAGTAAGAGAAGGAGTTCCCATGAATGAATCTGGAATGAAGATACCCGACAAACTCTAGCCTAGCTTGGGGCATGTATTTACGTGATGAAATTTTATCAAGCGTCCGTTTACGTGAGCTCTTCTTTATTAAAACACTTAATTTTAATCAAAACATCACCACAATGAATATATAATATATAACTTATAGCATAATCAAGGTATGTTTTTTATTTGCATGTATTTCAGTAATTTTTATAAATTAATTGTGTGATGCAATTTTTGCCGGACAGTTCATAAATTATTCAAAACACAAGACGAGGTGGAAGAACACGGCTATTAAACGAAACGACGATCAAGAAAAGTTTATTTGTTTTATTCTGCGCACGCCGCATGCTGTCAAAACCTTTTTGCGTAGCGCGTAGCACCGTAGATGCGTAGCTCCCTTACCTCGTAGTACAGTGTTCTCATAGCCTCCCTGGGGTGTTTGAATCATTGTGAGTAATTTGTTCTCGGTCAGAATCAAGATAGGTAATTCCGATCTCCGATTGCGGTACGACTCGATTTATAGTTTCGATCCGCTTTTGAAGAAAAGTGATTCCTTTGCGCCTGCTACGACTTATTGAAAATGGAGCTCCTCTCTGAGTCCCGAACCATTTTTTATTTTGTCCTCCTTTCTACTTCATTCGTTTTGTTTGCACCAAAAGAGGCCGAATTCACCAGCCATAGAAAAAAAAAACCCGACTTGATGATCCGTCAGACCAAACGCTGAATGAATACCGTACTACCCCTTTAAGAATCGAGGTGATAATACCAATCTTTTTTTACGAAAAGCAACTGAAATCATAAAAAAAATACTAGTTATTTTATTTTTTATCGTTTTTTTATCAATTACTTTAAACAAATATAACTATCCTCCTTATAGTAAAATTATATGTTTTCAAAACGAAAATAGTCTTATCGGGGTGGACAAACTCCTACATTAGGTGAACTTTATCAAAGTCCTTGTGATACAAATATACCCCATGTCGAACCCTCCATTTATCCCACAGGAACAACAAAATACCTACTATTTATAATCCAAGTCCACAAGAATCGATTTTATTTTGGACAACATCTTGAAATAAAAAAATATATATAGCCTTGTCTATTCTTCATAAGAAGTTTTAGTTGATTGATTATTAATACGTATTTCAACTCAATATAAAATCTATTTATACTTTGTGCGAGTGTCAGACAGAGATATTCAAAATCATTGTATTAGGATTTAAAATCGATGCTTTGAGACTATCGGACATAGAATCGTCCGAGCTCACTCTCTCTCAGAGTCGCTTCTGGGGATTTTTTTTTTTTTTTTTTTTTTTTTTTTTTTTTTTTTTTTGATTTATATTTTTGAGTACCCTGTCTAAAGACATCTTACTCGTCGTCTGTTGTCACATTGTCTTGAGGGTTGGTTGTCCAGTGACGACTCAATCCCGGCGTTGTGTTTAGGTTATAAGTGTTCATACTTGTTTTATCAAGTAACACCATTGTCAGTCCTTGAATCTTGCTGGCAAGTCAAGTTGTCTGTATTTTTGTAGACGTCTTGCGTAGTCTACGGTCAATAAGTCCCTCGCTAGTACGTTCGGGTGACTTTTTAATCTACTTTGGTACGTTTCGCTGAATTTTTTCAATTCTTCGCGTACTGTCATTGTTTTAGAGTCCTGTAATAGGACCCAGTTGGGTACATACCATGGAGCATTTAAAATTGCTCTCAGGGTCTTGTTTTGTAACCCGTCGATACTGCTGATATGAGTATCCTTAGCTGTCCCCCACAGTTGACATATCCATATGTCCAAATGGGTTTGATTATTGCTTTATACAGCAATAGCTTGTTTGTAAGTGTGAGTTGGGAATGTCTGCCAATCAACCAGTACATTTGTCTTTTTTTATGTTCCATTTGAAGTCTCTTTGTCTTAATGTGTTTTTGCCATGTTAGGCTTCTGTCAAGGTGTATACCGAGGTATTTAGCCGAGTCTTCTTGTGGAATATTTTTCCCACCAATTTTCACTGGTGGACATGTCTGTTTTTGTTTGTGAATGTCACGTGTGTCGATTTGGTTTGATTTACTTTAATTCTCCATACTTCAAGCCATTTCTGTATTGTGTCAAGGTGTTTCTGGAGGAATTGTGAGGCAGCTGTTGGATCTTTGTCCGAAGCGAGTATGACGGTATCGTCATCGTATGTAGCCAGTGTTGTGTTGTCGGTTTTTGGGAGATCGTTTGTATATATTAGATACAGTACAGGACCTAGTACACTCCCTTGCGGTACTCCAGATCTTATGGTATTAAGATTTGAGGTTTCGTTGTCATATTTAACAAAAAACTGTCTATCGGTCAAGTACGATTTGATAATATCATACATGTTTTGGGCAGTTTTCCTTTGATTTTATAAAGCAGGCCTGGGTGCCAGACTTTGTCAAAAGCTTGACTGATATCTAAGAATGCTGCTGAACAGTAGTTTTTTTCTTGTATGGAGCGATCTATGATCGTCACAGCTCGATGAACTTGTTCAATTGTCGAGTGCGCTTCTCTGAAACCGAATTGATGATCAGGGATCATGTGTTCTTGAAAAAGTATTGGTTTCATGTTGCGCAGTAGAATTTTTTCAAATATTTTGGAAAATATTGGCAGGAGGCTTATCAGTCGATATGAAGTGACTTCTTCGGGTGGTTTACCTGGTTTAGGTAGCATAATAATTTCTGCTATTTTCCACTGTCTAGGGAAGCTACCTATTCTAAGTATCGCGTTAAATATTATGGTTAGAAATCTTAATCCGATATCTGGCAATTCTTTGATTATCTTCCCGGTAATCATGTCATGTCCTGGCGCTTTTTTTGCGCGTACTTCATATTTTATAACATGCTTGACGCATTGAAGTCCAATTTTGACATAATAGTTTTCTTTGTGTTCCGTACTATCTAATAAATTATGAATGTGACTTTCTTCTTCAGGGGAACACATCCTTTCCGCTGGTGTAAATACTTCCTTGAGATGTTTCGCAAACTCGTTTGATTTCTCTCTGGTAGTTTTTGCCCATTTATCATCAGCCGTTTTGATGGGCGGTATGGATATTTGGGGCCGTTTTAGTTTTTTTGTAGCTTTCCATAGAGAATAATCTGTAGCGTCGGTTGCTGTAAGACCTTTCAGATAGGATTGAATCCCTTTATTTTTCCATTCACATAGGATATTTTTAATATCTCTTATTGCTTCGTTCAGTTTTCTCTTGAGTTCCTTGCTTCGAGTAATTTGCCATTCTTTACGAATGCGTCTTTTTTCATGTATTTTTTCCTGAATCCAGCGGGGAAAATCATCTGTTGAGTGTGGTTTTTTTGACATATTGGGCGTGGCTTTTTCACTGCGGAATGAATTTGATTTTGAAAGTGAATAACTGCGGTGTTAAGTTGGTCTTGTGTTTTCAATGGTATATCACATTTCAAATTTTCATTTAAGATATGTCTAAAATATTCCCAATCTGTGTGACGGTTACCGAGTGTAAATTTACTGGGTTTGATAATTGGTTGTAGCAAGCTGTATTTAACAATAACAGGTGAGTGATCTGATGACAGATCGAGGCAAGATTCTGCGCTCAGTCTTTCGAGTGGAATTCCTTTCACTACGCAGAAGTCTATGAGGTCCGGTGTTTTTCTTCTATCTGTAGGCCAATATGTTGGTTCACCAGTCGATAGATGAGTCAACTTGTTGTTTGCCATACTTTTATACAGTTCTCTCCCCCTGGGTGTGGCCAGTCTAGACCCTCTGGGGAAATAGCCTTTCCAATTTCCACTTCATTATCCCTAATGGGTTCTAAAATTGACTCGTAATTGTTGAAGTGAAGGGAGCAGGGCAAGATATTCTGTATCACTAATATACAAACCACGGACGCCCAATAATTATAAAATGTACCTCGAATATATGATATCGAGATCTATTGTATATTGGTTTCACGTCATATCTACTTTACGAACATTGAGATTCAATAAGTATCATTTATTCATGTTCACGCCTTATTGTGAAAAAACGATATAATTCAAGAGGCGTGTGAATTTTGGACGCACCGATAAACCGATGAAAGCCTATTCCAAAATACATCCATTCATTCGGATTTAGGTTAATCTCTTGTGGTGACTTAAAATGTATTGTGAATGGTTTACATTGGATTAGTCTTCTGTTTTTATACATATATGTGATCAATGGTATTCATAAATTCATTGATTGTTGCAAGCAGCCAGTCAAAAAAGAATTATGAATCAGTATCTAATCATTCAATGTTTTTCATTTATAACATATTTATTTATTCTTTCATTAATAATAATGGTTTCAATTTATATTTAAATCAAAACAAAAATGAAAGTGATGTTACTAAAATTAAGTTAATGGATGTGTTTGCCTCGTTGTATATTGCAGGTTTTAGCAGGGTGAATACACCTTAATTAAATCTAGACGGGACGACGGTGATTTTTGGTCAAATTAATAACGACCTACGATGAATATCTTTTCGGGTAGACTGAAAGAGGTATGGAATTTGAGAAGGGTGTATAAAACAAAGAGATCCTTTCAGTAGAATTACATAAGGCAGTTACTGTTTACACTGTTGCGAATTTAAACTAATCAACTCGTGGCCAATCACAATAAATTATAGCACAATTAGTAATATAAATACATCACAATTTATTTGAAATTTCTACTTTCTTATGTAATTTCATATTTGAGAAACAAAAAACCGTAATAGTATATTAAAGAATGACCACCGCGGGATAAGTATTTGATAATGGTGCGATAAAAGTTAT
>JAGTTH010006654.1:0-13826 GCA_022606485.1 Agraylea sexmaculata | reverse complement strand
ACATGTAAATAAAACCAAATATGCCTCCAGGAAACCTAAGTTCATTTTCGACATCAAAAACTTATAAACATTAAATATTATTTTTAAAAATAAAGTATAATTTCTTAATAATCCACTAAACTCAAATTTGGTTCTACCCAAGCAAACTGTTATTTGGATTTAAACAATTCTAATACGATTACAATCGACTATCCTAATTAAATAAAGTGTTGGAGGTTTAAATTACTTAGTGGCTTTATCGCTTTAGTATAAACTTTTCAAGGAGTTTGATATTATTCAAACAATTTCAACCAAAAAAATATATATATATATATATAAAATAAAAATTTGCTATAAATTTGACTATATTTATATTCGTATTTCATTAATTAAAATATTTTCGTTATAATTTATTGATCGGTGTTTTTTTATTGAGTGAATTGTGAAGTAATTGATGATTAAATTAAATTTAAAAATGACATAATCTTTAAATACTCACTTTTTAAAGAGAGTAATTAGTATGAAAGTAAATAATCGTTTTTTTTAATCGGTATACTTCTTAAATTATACATTTTGACTGAAAAATGAGGTCTTTTGATATGAATGAACATTTTCCCCATATAAAAGCATGAAGAGTCACTCGACTGTTGTATGGAGTAATGGTATATTGGTTGTGGTGGTCTATGGCCGTATTTGCCAGGTTCTCATGGTGTCATGTCGGTAACATAGAGATAGAGGCTTTATATTGTACCCAGAGTGCATCTTTCTGACCACTTAAATCACCAGCATTAAATTATAATGAAAAAATATTTTCCTTACATGGACCGAGTCCACTCTTCAATTGTGAAAACATTGTACCTAAGTGGCGATGACTGTCGGGAAATGTAGCGGAAAAAAACACTTCTTCTGTGTAAGATGGGAATTGCGAGGGATGATTCTTGTGAAGCAAAGCAAAAAAGGAGTAAAGGAAGAAAGACCCCTGGTCCAAGACACATACAACCCTTGTGAAGGAGAGGGAAGAGGAAGAAACAGGGACTATGGCAAATGCCACCTGTAACAGTTCTCACACAACGACTTAACACCTCAGGGACTTATAACTAGATTCAATAAAAAATATAATTTTAAATATAATAAATATACGCATTTAAAAATAAACGAAGGTTTTCATAAATAAACCAGCGTAACAGCTCAGGGGATAAGAAGCGTGGCTACAAATACTGTGGTCATGGGTTCAAATCCCACTCAAGTCAAGATTTTTTTAATTGATTTGTTCGGTTATTACGACTGGGAGAACGGGATTAATATTAATAAAATCCTGATCGATCGTCATGATCCAGGTTTACTCTGATTTCCTGTATTGTAAGGTAAATACTGATTATTAAGTCGGTCACCTGTGTAACTAGTAATAGTTAAGATCACCGACTTACAATAAACACGTTGTTGTATATAAAAAAAACCCTCTCAAAAAAGCCCCATCAGAGATGTAGTTTCTCTGGTATTCCAGACGACTGTTTTCTCTTAATAATAATAAAAAATAAAAAAATTGTTTTTTTAAACACAACAACGTGTTAATTTAAGTCTGTCTGTGAACTTTACTATTGCTAGTTACACAAACTTTATAATTGCCTCAGGATTTTCCTTAATATCCAGTTAATTAGAATAAACCTAGATCAAGACAATGGATTAGGATTTTATTTAAATTATTCCTGATCTCCCAGTCGTAATAACCGATCAAATCATTTCTTTTATCATCCCATTAGCTATTATGCTGGTAATAATAATGAAACTTTTAAACCATAAAAAACCAGCTAATATATTTATTTACCTTGTATAAAAAACATTAATTTACTCACATGCTTCTGGGTGATTGTATCCGATGCATTTTTACAAATAAGTAAGTATAGTCTTTCAAAGTAAAACTAAAACAATTTAACTTTATTAACTGGTTAATAAACTTCTTAGAATATTTTTATTGGTTGATAATTTATTTACACGCATATATAATCTAATGCGTTATTATGGTTAAAAAAATTAAAAAAAGACTTACAGAAGAATTATCCTACCGCAAACGGGTGTAATTAGTGATATTGTAATTCTGGGTATAATTAAATTTCGACATTTGAACTAGTAACAGGAAAAATAATTTAATAGTAAAACAATAAATATGATGGATAATCTTTCAAATTAAGGCTAAAATGTATTTATAACATTGGTACAAACTACATGTTTGCAAAAACAGTTCAATAATATTTTCTTTTTATAATGAATACGTGCCAGATTCATTTAATTGAACACACCTGAAGTTGTGATATAATATGGCAGAAAAACTTGGATCAATGAATAGCGACAAGGGTGAAATCTTTCGAAAATATCTTTGGAATTATCCCTTAAAAACGTATTGAACCAAGTGAAACGGGTCTTCGGGGGTGAGATCATCGATTTTCATAGGCGGAAGAATTTCCATTTGATTGACTTCATCATACACACATTATTATATTTTATATAATCAAAAAAATAGAATATATTGTATTATCTAAAAATTTAAGTAAGGGTATTTTTTTGTTATATTATTAACTCCACTTCTATTGTCGATTCATCTTATAAAAGGTCATAAAACTTTTTTGTACCTCGAGGGTGGAAGAGTGCCGAAATTTCTTAAAACATATGTCGCTTTTTTATAACTTATATATTCGATATAAAGTTACGTTTTTTAATAATCTATATAACATTACGCACATTTTTTATACATTTATGAATTTTAACTGTGTGAAATATTTATCATAAATTCTTGAAAAACTCACCGTCCTAATAAAACATGTAAACACACAAAATGTATTATTTTTTCCATGGAAAATCCCCTGAAACAGCACACAGACATCTCATAATGTTTATCTTGACATATTAGGTGGTGTTTGTATCTCGAGCAGTGCATATAGCATTTAGAAGACCAGACAGGTCTTGTCCCGCGGTTGGGGGTGAGGCAGATTTCATCCCTCGTAATAAATCTCCGAGGGTGAACAAAACCCGTGAAAGAAAGAATAACCTTCCGTGTCTCCACCCACACTACAAATCTGTCGTGACTCTCTATTTACACTTATTTTTGTCTTTATTCCACATCACTGAAAGATAAATGGTTTAGTTTTTTTTTATAAAATCAAACTAACAATAGTCGGAGTATATATTTTTTTCACGATGAATATTTTTTTACAAAAACGTCACCCATTTAAGATAGTATGCATCAGCATCAGCAGGTACTTTTTTTATTAGATTTATATTTATTTTATTTTTTATTATAATAACATTACAATGTTGAACTATTTTTATCTGTCTCATATTAAAATATGAATTCTCTAGTTTAAAATTTATAATGTTTGTAGAGCATTTTTGAAAAGTACAGGGAAACTAACTTTTTGCTGTCATTGGAAATACGATATTATATTTTTTTTTGACAAATCATGACTGTTGGCGACTAAAAATATAAGAAAGAATTAAGCTAATTAATATAGCTAAGACTATATATCATTGTAATCATGGTTACGAATGATAATGAATTTAATAAAGTTTTACTGATATTGCGGTAATATTTAATACAAGAAGGTCAATCGTCTCTTTTCGGTGTGACTCTGATTTCCAGGATAACAAGGTGAATTGAAGCCATTTTGAACTAATAATAAAAAAGGTTTTAATATACTAATTGAAAGAAATAAAATAAAAATTAATCATTCTGAATAATTAAATAACTTAGCTACCTTTATATTTAAAAGTTATTTAATTAGTGTCTAACACATAAACATAATTTTTTATTTAAATATCTAGTTTAACTCAAATTATTTTTACAATAAATTTGTATTTATCATATAAAAAATCGTGTCATTTATGTGTATATCAAATGAAAACCAAACCAATATGTTCATTTAAAATATTCATTTAAAAATATATAAGAAAGAGATTTCGACAAATACATATCCATTATCTCCTTTGGTTTCAACACGAAAATTTATATGATATTATTTTATCTAACGTTTAAATGTCTAGAATAGATTCTTATATGATATATTTTTTCGTAGTGCATATTTTTTCGGCAAAAACATCAATCAAATACTTGAAAGATAGGAAATTACAGTTCCGAAGATAAGAATCGCCACACATCCCCGTCGGGCATTTTTCCAATACGTTCAATACACAAAAAATACTTTAAAAAGTTTTCAATTAGCATTTTTCATACCATCATTTATACGTATATAAATATGTATGATATTTTATTATCTGTGCGGTGGTGGTTGCTTACACCTGTTCTTGGTATAGGGAAGGTTGTACATGTTTCAATATTGTATTGTATTTTCCGTATAGATAGGAATATGGTGAAAACTCTATTATATTCTGGATGGTTTTGTGTTCAGTAGGGTGTCGTAAAATATAGATGTTCCGCACTTTTATGGCGCCAACCACCATGTCCACCATTTCCAAATATCCAATCAAATGTTTATAGGTAATCAACGGTCGATGTGCAACAAACACCAGCCCTTTATATTAAAGCTTCTTCAATGAGTATAGAAAAAAATATATAAATATGAAAAGTACAGTCTTTGGCAATAACAACGACGAAGCTTATTAGGTGACAATTAATATATTATATTATATATATACTACTAGTCGACTTGGAATATTAATGAAAGTATGGTTGTTATACATTTAATGTACCATTCCTTACATTTAATTATTTAAGTATGAATAAAAGACATGTTGTATATAAATATATATATATATATATATATATATATATATATATATATATATATATATATATATAAAATTCACTACGCATAATGTATGAAGTAAACAATACCTTGTTGATGGATTCAAAATTGAACTTAAACTTGACCTTGTACTTACTGTACTTGTAAACATATATTCAGTCATTAATAAAACAGAAGACTCTCAAGCTGTCATAATAAATTATTTTATTATTAATATTTTTTTCATTCAAAAAAATGCTTAGGCCCGTTTTAATATTGTTTTTTATAATCGTACTGGCATTACATAATAAAAAGATTTTAGTTTCAATTAAAAACATGCTGTATATACGCTTCGGGGATTTTTTTCGACACAACAACGTGTTAATTCATTGTTTTTCGGTGATCTTAACTATTACTAGTTACACAGGTCACCCACAGAGCCGTTCTAATCTGATAATTGCCTCAGTATTCATCAATTATAATAGGGCGTACTTTTCTTATCGTCCCCACACACGTTCAGTTTGATCAGTTAAACAGAACGTGTAAGGGCACCCTTATATTAGGTGCACCCAAAGAAAATATCCGTTGTATCCCACCTGCCCTATAATTTGCATGTGGTCATGGGTTCAAATCCCACTAAATAGAAATAAAAAAAGTGATTTGATCAGTAGTTACGACTGGGAGATTAATAAAATCCCGACCGATCGTCTTGATCCAGGTTTACTCTGATTTTCTGGATTGTAAGGTAAATACTGAGGTGACCTGTGTAACAAGTAATAGTTAAGATCACCGACAGATAATAAATTAACACGTTGTTATGTTTAAAAAAAAACATTTTTTTAAAAACCTTACTAAATAAGCTTCTCGGGGCGTATATCAATAAATATATCCATATATATCTAGATATTATTATACAAACCCTTTTATTAACTTATAAATGATAAAAGCAAATATCGCAGATTTGACTAAAAAACATTACACTAAAATGACTAACTTCCCGACTAACCCAATCATAAGACATGTAAATAAAACCAAATATGACTCGAGGAAACCTAAGTTCATTTTACCAATGGACTTCCAAAACTGATATTATTTTTAAAAACTAAAATAAAATTTCTAATAAACCACTCAATTCAAATTTGGTTTTACTCAAACAAACTGTTATTTAGTTTTTAAGCATTAAATTTTGTAATTGTTTTGTTAATATTGCTTTTATTGTTGTTATTATTTATTAATCTGCATATTTGTAAATGGGTCTTTATTTTTTTCCCATTCATTCTATAAATAATTATTCATGTCAAATTAAAATAAAACATTCTCATGTTAGTTATAGGTAAAAAGATGTAAACACTCTGTACACCTAAGACTATTTCCAAAGATGTATTGTTCTATCAATCAATGTGACAACTTATGCATAATAAAGAAATTGTCATATATAAACCCGTTTAAGAAATTTTATCAAAAATATAATATTTCTGAAAATATCGCGTACAGAATACGTAGAGTGTATATTTTAATTAAATCTCATATTTTTAATGGAAATGCTTCGGTGGGTGCGTTAACCCCTTTTATCTAAATATTGAAATTTCGATTTGAAAGCGATAATGAAATAGGAAACACGTGTCTAGTTTGGCCGTTGTGTATGTTTTTGGGGATGTTATTGCGCTGACTGCAATTAAAAAACATCCCCTGAAAAAAGAGGGTAGGTTGTAGCAAGCGGGGAGTAAAAATGGTCCGACGATTCATCAGTGGTCAAAGCAAATACATACATTCACACCAGAAAGCTGAAAACTCAATACGGATACTAAAAACATGTTCGATTTTATATTTGGAATTATAAATATGTACACTTTTTATTTCAATTGGAAAATGTTTTTAAATTAGATACCAACAAATAATATTTAAAGAATTATATTGTTTATTTATTATACATTTTTTTTATAATATATTTTTTGATACATTAAAATTGGATGCTACAATATTTTAATACGGAGTACAATCAGTTGGTTATTAAAATTATTAATTAGTCATTACATAATTGATGGGAAAAAATACAAAAATCCCACTTATAGAACTATTTAAATATATATAATATTTAATAATAAAATAAAATTTAGAAATATAATCAAACAAAAATATTGTGAATCACAAACATCGTAAAATCATTTCAAAAGGACTGTGGAGACAGACAAAATCAAATGTGTTTGTGAAAAAGATTTTTTTTTTTAATGTCCCTTAAACATTTCAGTGGTTATTTAAAGTTTCGCTTACATTCTGTTTACATTAACGATTTTTTTGTGAAGAAATAGATATTAATACGTCCGCATATTTCATTTGAAATACATCAAAAATCAGGCGATATTTATATATTTTAATTTAAAACTAAAAAAATGTAGATATATGATGTGCAACCGATTATAACAAATATATTCATTTTTATTTAAATTGATAAATTTAAGCCCTAGTTTCTGGGTAATATATATTCGCAATTATCTAATAATATTTTCGTATTAAAATTTGGCTTTCATTTTATCTTAGATTAAAAATAAGACATTTTTATAATTATCAATTAAAAAAGCATTAAAAAGGATACATACAAAAAGGTCATTTCAAGGCAAATGTGGGTCATTTTTTCTTAACAAAATGACACAACATATAGTTCTGAAAGCAAAATTTCATTTAATTTACCTCCAAAAGTAATATTAAGAGTATTATGATCAAGGAATCCAAATTTATTCTGATTTCCTGTATAGTAAGATAATCTTTATATAATTAATAAAATTATATTATTGAAACTTTCGTTCCACACTGTACGACGGGTGTTGTGAAATTAAAGCTTCGAATTTTATTTATGGGAATACCGATTCGATATTTATTGTTTTCTAGATTTCGCATTTCGTATTGTCTTATTTTCCCATATTGGTTTTTCGATATTAATTAAACGGATTTATCAGTGTGTGCACAATTAAGTTGCATTTGTTATAATGAATTATTCGTGTGGAAGTGGTGTTGGTTTTTCAGTAGTTGTTTGAAAGGCTTGTCACGCACGGCATGATAATATAACGAATCCACAATTGATGGAACTTGTAAAGGGGAATAAATAACATAGGGACTGAATCGCTCCCAGGGCCACAATTATTTTTATCGGATGTAATGAAAAGTCCACCGATGACCACTCTGACTTTTCAGGCCCACATCCATATCCGTATATTTCACAGTGTCCCAAAACAGACACTACGTTTATAATCGATTACAAACAGCTTCATTGACTAAACGAGCCCATTTGCATTGATTTTGTAACAATCAAGTAATACAATTATTATTTTTATGAATTACACTCATAGTATCTACACTTTTTGATTAGAAAAAAACACTATTTCATCTTAATTTTTTCTGAGGAACCAAACAACGCTACTCATCTTAAGACCGACGTAAACTATCAATAATTTTAAAGGAATTGATAAATTCAAAAGAGAATAATCGTTCATTTTATATCAAAATTGTTTTTCTATCAATGGCACAATTAATTAAATTAATTTCTAATAAAAAAAATACTTTGTTGCTAACGACAACCAATCCTTAAAATGTCGTAAAACCAACCGAAGATTTATATAGGGACACATTACAGTTACTAATGAGTACTTCATATAAACAGCTGATTTCAAAATGGTTACACAAACTTGATTCCAATATATAATACTAATAATATTTTTTTAATTATTACTTAACTTAAAAAAATGATGCATATATTTTTTCGCTGATATTTGCGATACTCTACCTCCCTCTAAAATATCTTACAAAGATTTAAAATAATAATAAAAGTGCCTCATGTGATAATTTTATTTTTATTCGTGAAAAGTTTTGGTTTTTAAGGAGATGCCTTTTATGAAATTGCCTATTCAATTTAGTTGAAACGATTTTCAATACAAATAAATAATTTATTTTAACGTTAATTGATCCTTTAGATATTTAAAAAAAATAATCTATAAATCATAGTCAAAGAACTCAAAATACTCAAAATAATTTTTGTATATTTCAATAGATGTTGTGACAAATTCATGTTTTATTATTGGATTGTTTTATAAATATAAAATTTTTATTTAATATTTAAAAAAAGCAAATGGCTATCATCTATTTAAAATCAGGTAACGATAAATTTAAACCCTAGTTTCTGGGTAATATATATTCGCAATTATCTAATAATATTTTCGTATTAAAATTTGGCTTTCATTTTATCTTAGATTAAAAATAAGACATCTTTATAATTATCGATTAAAAAAGCATTAAAAATGTATACATACAAAAAGGTCATTTCAAGGCAAATGTGGGTCATTATTTGTGAACCAAAAAATAGTTAGTAAAATGGGCAAAGTTTAATGAAAGCACCAAAAGTAGGAGTCAACAAATCAAAGTTGTAATAACACCCAAAGTCGTTGCGGCCATTTTCACATTATTAATGTAATCATACGAAAAGAAATAAATTCCATTTGTTCATTTCAATGTTGTATTCTATTCATTTAAAATACCAGTCGTGCTTCAAATGCTATGCAAATATTTATTTTGTCGTATTAACACATCTCTGGGGTGCTTTTGGGGTTGTTTAACGCATGAAAATACCCACTTTTCACATTTTAGATAGTTTACTCAAAACAAAAACTTTTTTAAAACGAAAGTATATACTGTTTTATTATTATTATAATAAAAATTGTATTAATAATGACAACATGTAAATAAAATAAGGCACTGTATTTTTACGTGAAAATTAGACAAATTTTATACAGGCTGGAAATAACTGAGAATATTTTAGGGGGTGGTAATGTATCGTAAAAATAATGGGGAAAAATATGTATATATATATATATATATATATATATATATATATATATATATATATATATATATATATATATATATGTTATATATATATATTTATAATATATATATATATATATATATATATATATATATATATATATATATATTTATTATATTTTATTAATTAAAAATAATAATTGCTTTTGAAATTGAGTTTGGGCCACCATCTCGGAATCATCTGTTTCTCTGAAGTACTCAGTAGTGAATTTTTCGTTTATATTGTGTTTGTTATCGTAATTAATTAATTATTCATTATTTTTTAATATTAATAAATAAAAATATTGAAAAAAAATGTCATTTGTTTTTCGATTATTCTTACGATACCCCATCACCCCCTAAAATATTCTCAGTTATTTCAAGTCCACCCTGTATATCAAATAAAAATAATCCTGAAAGATTAATTATTCCTTTATAGCAATCGCTTGATGCGAGACTTGAACCTGAAACTCTAATTGATCTTGATGTTCTAGTCATTAAGCTAATGAGACGATTGGACTGATCATCAGAAATTTATTCAAGAGACTGTTTTTTTTAATTATTTTTTGACACATACCAAAAAAATATTGAGAGGTCAATACTAATAAAACAAATATTATTTAAAAAAAATGTCATTGGGATTGTGTAAAAACCCACACGAAAAAGAGCAAATCCCAAAGCATAAACTATTCGGCTTGGAGTTGAATCTTCCGAAGCGTAAAGTTGTAATTAACGGTGCTGAAAAACAATTCCATGTTGTGAAGAAGGTTGTGTTTTAAGGGGGGTGGTTGGTGGTGCGCCCCGCCGCCCCCACAAGCTATGGCTTGAGGCTTACAGCCCCTTGGGGACTCATCCAGCGGTCAGTTTTCGGAGATAACCGAAAAAAAGACAACACACACACAAAAAGAACACTCATTCGCAAATAACTTTACCACTCGACTTTTGAGGAAAAAATATGATGCCACCCTAAATAATAAATAAACAACACCAACTTTCATTTATCATCGACACGAGACTTGATATGATGAGTAAACATACAAAGAACAACTATTTGTCATCTCAATATCCACCAATGCTTTTAGGAATAGGTACCTAAAGAATATAATTATAATATTTAATACTCATCCTTACTATTATTAATATCATAACGTCATATAATGAAAAAAAAATGTAACAATCCTTTTTGCGTTTTCGGCGTAAGAGAATTTCAAAGTCAAATACTAACTAATTCAAATACATTTTTTTTCTTTATTTAATTTATATCAGTAGAGTCCATAAATTATTGATATTTTTTTGTTTTTAATGGAGAAAAATAGATTATTGATTATTGCAATACATAACAAATATTACCTATTTCCAATGACACATTGATTTTGGTTTATATATAATCATTGAAAATAGCTAATACTTGTTAATATATTAAAATAGTCAATGATATATTTTTCTCCCATTTTAAACAAAAACTATATTAATAATTTATGGACTGTAATTATAAAAAATAAATGAACAAAAAAAAATATATTTTGACTTTGGAATAAAGATATTCGCTTCCGCCGATAATGTAAAAAGAACTATTTCATATTTTTATTTATGTTTATATTTTTTCAATAAATAACTACATAAAATTCTGATAATCTCAATAAATAACTATCTGGCAAATTTATTATTATACTTAACTATAAATAAAAAAAACAATTAACAATCTAATCTTGCGATTAATGTTTAAAAACACTTCCACAGGTTACGAATTATATGTATGTATATAAATTCAATTAATTTCTATAAAAAATATTCAATATTAAGCAATTTAAAATAAACTCTATTTTTAGCCATAAGTCATAAGTAATTAGATTTTTTGGGTATTCTTATGAAATTATTTGGATTTACCTTACTAATGTGTTGATCATGGTTTTCGACAACTCAAATATAATTACAATTGACTCGTACGATAACCAAAATAAAGGTTTATATTACTTTGTCGCTTTATCGCTTCAGTATTAACTTCTCAAGAAGTTTTATATTGTATCTAAAGCAGGCTCTATTCTTCTCAAATAATAATTCATACAAATCCAGCAGTAAAAATAAACAAACGTATAATATAATACATAATATTCTTCATTTTATTTTAATTTAGGTTAAACATACTTGGATGCATCGGAAGTTAGTTAGGAAAGTGTATAAATTTAAATAGCACAATCGGTGAAGTGTCGCTATCTATGGGAATGCATGGGAAAAGAATGGCAATATATTTTCACCGTTAGTATTCATGAGCAAAAGTATTCTTCCCTTTATTCTCTCTCTTGTTCTTTTCTCTTCTAAAATAGTGGCCTCTTAATGAGTACCAACACAACGGCAACGATAAATTTGAGAAAAAAGGCTGCCACAATCGCCGGTACTTCTTCTTTGCTTAACCTTAACTACCATTCTTATTCAAATCCTAAAAATAAACAGCTAATGACAACAAAATGGGGCTAATTTTGACCATCGGGTGAAGTCTCATATATGTATATTTTAAAAGAGTTTTATGACCAAGAATGATGAGGGATTAGTCAAGAATAGAATGGAATGGAGATGGATTATAAATCAGAGTACCGCAACGGACCGGGCCAATCCTGAATAAGGGAAGGTAATGCTTCACTTTATTAGGTAGAAAAAATTCAACATTTTATTTTGATTGAATACTTTCAATTAATTTATAACTATCGGCGATCTTATATATTATTTATACCCACGACTTAATAATCACCTCAGGATTTACCTTACATAACAGGAAATCAGAGTACCGCAACAGACCGGGCCAATCCTGAATAGGGCAAAGTAATGCTTCACTGTATGTGGAATACAATATTATCTATTTTAATTTGATTGATTCGTTTCAATCAATTTATATCTGTCAGTGATCTTAACTATACTACTAGTTAAACACGATTTAATAATCGCCTCAGTATTTACCTTATAATCCAGGAAATCTGAGTAAACCTGGATCCATACGATCGATCGGAATTTTATTAATATTATTCATTAGTTGTAATAATTGATCAAATATTTTTTTTTACTCGTTTTAGTATTTTTGGCCACGCGCCTTATCCCCTGAGCTCTTAAACTGATTATAAATTTGATTGAATTATTTAATATATTTAAAAATATTGATTCATTATAAAAAATTATTTTATTAACAATCTGTATAAGCTTTAAAAATCGTATTTTTATTAGTATTAAGGTTGGAATCTATAGTAACGTAATACCAGACGCCCAATTAATTATTGTAAATAAATATATAAAAAATGTAATTATTGAGTTGTTCGTATTCGATTTCCACAATAACCTTCAACTGGACATTTTGTCTATTTAATTAAATTTTACCTGCATGTTTGGGGTGTTATTTTTTATTAAAATTGTAAAGATGCCGGTGCAGTAAAGGTGTTCGGTGGCACTTGTAGTGGATGGACGAAGGCGCTTAAGGACACCTTGTATAAAAAGTGTCGGGCAATCAAGGCTTTAAGGCCAGTCAAAGGCATCAGGTAGGTATAATTATAAAGTGAAAATATAAACAGACATAGTAGAGGAGAAGTTCTAATTCCGTACGAGACCAACACACCGTGAAATTGGCCAGCTTCAGTAACAAGCGCCGCGGGATATATAAATCCAATGAGTTCACTACAACAAAACTTTACAATCTTATTGTGAGTAATGCTCAAAATTAATCGGTCTCTTTGTGCACCTCTAAATCGAATGAATATATTGTTAAATAAACAATTTATATTGGTAATATATACGGGGGTTATTGAATTATTATACATTACATTATCGACGCAAGGAAGCACTGATTGGATTATACTCATTATTCCTATACAAGTGACATTTCTCTCTTTTTTTTTAATAAGATTATCAGGAAAAACAGTGTAAAATCAACCATTATTTTATGTGAAAAAAATGACACATAATAATGTTTAAAAGTAAAGTATTTTGAAAACATATTTTTATAAAGAAAAATAACACTCTGTGTTAGAAATGTCTTATTTTTAATAAGGAAATGATTTTTGTATACGAATGGTTGGCTTGAAGAGGCGTTTCATAATTTCACATTTATACGAACAAATTGAGAATATTTTTTTAAGAGTGGTGAGGTTATTGTGAATATATAAAAAAATTTAGTCACTCTTTGTTCTTTATTTTTGTATAATAAAAGCTTACGGTAAATGGCTGTGATTGGTGGTATTTTAACATATCAATGTGCCAAAGCAATGTTAGGTAGGTAAA